>NC_069436.1:41869361-41977528 GCF_026875155.1 Cherax quadricarinatus | reverse complement strand
ATTTTTCAACCTTGTTCAACCTTTGGACAAGACCTACTTCGACAGTGATGGTACCACTATGACCCCGCCTCCGCCTGTTTCACCTCACATTCTCTTCAGTATATAAGCCATTTCTACGGCCCTATGCTGTACTTTCTACAAGATTGATGGACTGAACACATCGACTCCAGGTTGAGGGACTGATTACCTCATTCTCCTCTCCTTACGCCTTCCTTTTTGTATTGGACTGAAGAAGCCACTGTGTGGCGAAACGTTTCCTGAATAAAGTTTCCCCATATGCGCATAAGTGTCCCCAATCTTCAACTTGTCGGTTTTTCAAACCATTCATCACAACTGTCAGACACTGCAGCATTATGGGATCTTGTTACAAAGAATTCTTCAACACTTGTTCAACCTTTGGACGAAGACCTACTTCGACTAGTGGATGGTACCACTATGACCCCGCCTCCGCCTGCTTCACCTCACATCTCTTCAGTATATAAGCCACTTCTACGGCCCTATGCTGTACATTCTACAAGATTGATGGACTGAACACATCGACTCCAGGTTGAGGGACTGATTACCTCATTCTCCTCCTCTCCTTACGCCTTCCTCTTTGTATTGGACTGAAGAAGCCACTGTGTGGCGAAACGTTTCCTGAATAAAGATTCCCATATGCTGCATAAGTGTCTCAATCTTCAACTTGTCGGTTTTTCAAACCATTCATCACAACTGTCAGACACTGCAGCATTATGGGATCTTGTTACAAAGAATTCTTCAACACTTGTTCAACCTTTGGACGAAGACCTACTTCGACTAGTGGATGGTACCACTATGACCCCGCCTCCGCCTGCTTCACCTCACATCTCTTCAGTATATAAGCCACTTCTACGGCCCTATGCTGTACATTCTACAAGATTGATGGACTGAACACATCGACTCCAGGTTGAGGGACTGATTACCTCATTCTCCTCCTCTCCTTACGCCTTCCTCTTTGTATTGGACTGAAGAAGCCACTGTGTGGCGAAACGTTTCCTGAATAAAGATTCCCATATGCTGCATAGTGTCTCAATCTTCAACTTGTCGGTTTTTCAAACCATTCATCACAACTGTCAGACACTGCAGCATTATGGGATCTTGTTACAAAGAATTCTTCAACACTTGTTCAACCTTTGGACGAAGACCTACTTCGACTAGTGGATGGTACCACTATGACCCCCGCCTCCGCCTGCTTCACCTCACATCTCTTCAGTATATAAGCCACTTCTACGGCCCTATGCTGTACATTCTACAAGATTGATGGACTGAACACATCGACTCCAGGTTGAGGGACTGATTACCTCATTCTCCTCCTCTCCTTACGCCTTCCTCTTTGTATTGGACTGAAGAAGCCACTGTGTGGCGAAACGTTTCCTGAATAAAGATTCCCATATGCTGCATAAGTGTCTCAATCTTCAACTTGTCGGTTTTTCAAACCATTCATCACAACTGTCAGACACTGCAGCATATGGGATCTTGTTACAAAGAATTCTTCAACACTTGTTCAACCTTTGGACGAAGACCTACTTCGACTAGTGGATGGTACCACTATGACCCCGCCTCCGCCTGCTTCACCTCACATCTCTTCAGTATATAAGCCACTTCTACGGCCCTATGCTGTACATTCTACAAGATTGATGGACTGAACACATCGACTCCATGTTGAGGGACTGATTACCTATTCTCCTCCTCTCCTTACGCCTTCCTCTTTGTATTGGACTGAAGAAGCCACTGGTGGCGAAACGTTTCCTGATAAAGATTCCCATATGCTGCATAAGTTCTCAATCTTCAACTTGTCGGTTTTTCAAACCATTCATCACAACTGTCAGACACTGCAGCATTATGGGATCTTGTTACAAAGAATTTTTCAACACTTGTTCAACCTTTGGACGAAGACCTACTTCGACTAGTGGATGGTACCACTATGACCCCGCCTCCGCCTGCTTCACCTCACATCTCTTCAGTATATAAGCCACTTCTACGGCCCTATGCTGTACATTCTACAAGATTGATGGACTGAACACATCGACTCCAGGTTGAGGGACTGATTACCTCATTCTCCTCCTCTCCTTACGCCTTCCTCTTTGTATTGGACTGAAGAAGCCACTGTGTGGCGAAACGTTTCCTGAATAAAGATTCCCATATGCTGCATAAGTGTCTCAATCTTCAGGCCGTATAATTCACTCTGAGGAGGATATCAATGAACTCCAGGACGATTTGAACAAATTAAAGTCTTGGTCTGAAAAGTGGCAGATGGGGTTCAATGTGGATAAGTGTAGGGTACTTGCCCTTGGTAATGAAAATAACCCTCGAAGCTATAATCTAGGTGAAGTAGAGCTTGGTCATACAGAATGTGAAAAGGACTTGGGAGTCGTGGTGAGCAGAAATCTAAAGCCAAGACAGCAGTGCCTTAGTGTGCGCGACAAGGCCAACAGATTACTTGGATTTATCTCAAGAGACCTCCAAACACGTATTTCAGAACACCAATATGCAAGCAGGACTGACGATACAAGGAATGCCTGTGTACAACATCGCAATTCACACAACCATTTAATTAACTACAGAAACTCAAGACTTATAGCCACTGAAGACAACACTCAATACAGAAGAATCCTGGAATCATCGCTCATCTCTACAACCAACAATTTCAACCAGAACAATGGCTTCTATAACATAGCTGAACCACTCGCCAAGAAACTTCTTCATCGCTATCCCACATAAGAACATAGAACACTGCAGAAGGTCTACTCACAACTTGTCCAATACCCCTGCCAAGCTACCCAAGACTCTATAACCCCACCCGGTAGATCATCAGATGCAGCATTCTCCACCTGACCTCAACATTCTGAACATGACTATAAATACTCTCGTACCTTCCAACCCCAGGTTGGACCGTGAGGGTCATGACTTCAAGAATTGCACTACTGCTTCACCAACTAAATGCTTGAACTGCAAGAATGACCACCATACTCTTGCTGCCAGGTGCCCTACCAGAAGAGACATACTCAAGAAACAACAACAACAACAAAAGAAACCCAACCCACAAGCAACCACATATTCTGCTATCGCCAAGCTTCAAGCAGACACTACCAAGATACTACATGCCACGCAAGCTGCTCCCACCACTTCCCTGCCAGCACCTACTGCCGACTCCACCAAGATTCTTTGTTGCATTATGTATGCTCAGTACAGAATGCAGCTGAGCCCTGGTTCCTTCAACACCACCATAAATGAACTTTTTCAAACTAAATAATATGCCTGGCCTCACATTCCCTGCATCACCACCTTCCACTGAGATCCTAAAATCTACTGCAAATATTACCACATCACCGCTGCTCCACCGCTGTCACAACCCCACTAGACACAGAGATGGACCAATCAAAAACCACTGAGACGTCGGCAAACCCCACTAATGAGAGTCCACTACCGCTTTCATCCACTGCTAGAGCAACTGACCAGTCGGAAATCTCGCCTTCACCAGTTCAGCCAGCACCAAGAAAGCAAAAACACAAGACACTGCGGATGCACCCCACGGTGCCACTGCCACTGACACTGCTCCCACCACAACAATTCGATATCTGAAGGGTGTAAAATTCTACACAACCAAGCATATAAGAACACAATGCGTCTTCAGAAATCCATCATCACCTCCAGGACGGAACAGCCCAAGTATACCTACGACCAAACTGCTACATACACCACTGCAGACATGACCAAACTACTCACTGCCAACACCCAACACCTTGGGGAAGTCGAGTACACCTCAAAGAGGAAATTCGGGATGCTTCAAAGGGGGACCTTGAAGAGGGTACCCTCGCTAGCACGACTATCCATGACCATTCACCCAGCACTTTGCTGTCCGCTAAAGCTGGGGTGGGGCCCCAAAATCGACCCTGTAACTGCTGCCTCGCCCGACTGCGCTTCTCTTTGGGGAATCAGCGCAAGATAGAAGAAGATGACTCCTCCAAACGGAGGGCCAAGAAAAGAAGAAAGATGATTATCGTCACCCCCCACCCGGGGACCACTGCCGGTCACCATCGGGAGAAGACCTGGGCCAGAAGGCCCCTGCGAATCAACATGAATGAAAATGAACACCAACACACGACACTCCACACAGGAGAGCACAGCGCTAGCACGATCGACACCATGCATTGCCCTTCTAGGGCATGGTTGGTGCCAGAGCCCGAGTTTGTAGCTCACAAGATGAGGGGGGTACTTGTGCCTCCTCCCATGGGAGACATAGGTCTCAGACACTCCCTAGACAGGGAGCCAGTGCCGGGCCACCACTTGGAAGGGCCCGGGCCGGGAGAACACCGGCGAATCTTTAACAACAACAACAACAACCCCAGGTAGATCCGTGTGTGACTTGAAAAAGCCCACTGTGTGGGTGAAACGTTGTCAATAAAGGATCACATTATACTGCATTTGTGTTTATATTTACATTGTGTCGGTATTTTATACCATTTATTTCCATCTTTTCTGTACTCGACTGAAGAAGCCTACTGTGTAGGCGAAACGTTTCGAAATAAAGATACCTAACTGTTGCATATGTGTCTTACCTATCAACACATGGGAATCTTTATTGAATAAACGTTTCGCCACACAGTGGCTTCATCAGTCCAATACAAAGTAGAAATGGGTAAGGAGAGTAGAAGTTTTGAGGTAATCAGTCCCTCAACCTGGAATCGATGTGATCAGTCCATCACTCTTGTAGGAAGTGCAGCACAGGGCCAGAGTGCCCTGTGCTGCACTTCCTACAGCACAGGGGCATCTTGGTTCAGTCCACGGGAGCACACAAGACACTTCTTCACAGAGTTAAGTACAGGTCACCACTGAGTTAAGTACAGGTCACCATTGAGAATTAAGTACAGGTCACCACTGAGAGTTAAGTACAGGTC
The DNA here is from genome assembly GCF_026875155.1 of Cherax quadricarinatus. Classification (NCBI taxonomy): domain Eukaryota; kingdom Metazoa; phylum Arthropoda; class Malacostraca; order Decapoda; family Parastacidae; genus Cherax; species Cherax quadricarinatus. The sequence continues at coordinate 41,972,612 of NC_069436.1, read as the reverse complement.
ACCACTGAGGTTAAGTACAGGTCACCACTGAGATGGTTTAGAAAGACACGTAAGCAAACACTATAACATATTTATTAGAAAACGTTTCGGTCCTGGGACCTTGATCACTTCTGACTATGATGAGGACGGGTAGACGATGAAATCACGTGACTCCTGTGTTGTTGGGATGGTGCTGCTTAAGTATCATGTATGCCAATGTTTTTGAAATTTTGTAGTTTCCAGTGTTGCGTTCTATAGTGTCGGTGACTGCGATTAGTGAGGCTTCTAGGCACCGTCGGCGTCTGAGGTCTGGTTCGGTGAGAACGAGTTGTGCCTCATCGTCACATCTCACTCTCCGCCTATATATATTATGTCTTTCTACCTCTGTATGTTAGAAGTGATCAAGGTCCCAGGACCGAAACGTTTTCTAATAAATATGTTATAGTGTGTGCTTACGTGTCTTTCTAAACCAAGAGAATAATTATCCCAGCGCTCTTATATGGGTATGAAACATGGGTGGTGAATGTTGCAACATGGAGAAAGCTGGAGGCATGGCAGATGTCATGTCTGAGGGCAATGTGTGGTGTGAATATAATGCAGGGAATTTGTAATTTGGAAATTAGGAGGAGGTGCTGGATTACCGGCATCTCCTATTATCCAGAGGGTTGAGGAGGGGTTGTTGAGGTGGTTCAGACATGTAGGGAGAGTGAATTAAAATAGAATGACTTCGAGTGTGTATAAATCTGTAGTGGAGGGAAGGCGGGGTAGGGGTCGGCCTAAGAAAGGCTGGAGGGAGGGGGTAGAGGGGTAGAGGAGATTTTGTGTGCGAGGGGCTTTGACTACTAGCAAACATGTGTGAACGTGTTAGATAGGAGTGAATGGAGACAAATGGTTTGTAGGACATGCCCTGCTGTTTGAATGTATGCAAGGAAACATTTATGAAGGGATTTAGGGAAACCGGCAGGCCGGACATAAGTCCTGGAGATGGGAAGTACATTGTCTGCACTCTGAATGAGGGGAGATAATGTTGCAGGTTCATAACTCTAGAGTAAGAGCGCTTCTGGCAAGCCAGTGGAGTGAATGATGATGAATCTTTTTCTTTTTCGGGCCACCTACCTTTGTGGTAGACGACCGATGTGTTAATAAATAAAAAAATACAACTTTTAACCCTTAAAAAAATGGGGGGGGGAAATTTGTTTTTTTAAATAAAGATCCTTAAAAAATTTTTACACATTGTCCCTAGATCAAAAGCCCTAAAATCGTCCCTCACTATCCTGTCAGTAATGTTTTAGCTGAAAGGATACATAACAAGAAAATTCGAACCTTGCGAGCAACGATTAATTTTAAAACAGGTTTACCTAAATGAAAAAAATTCTTAAAGGTAAACATGCGAAAATTCCCCAATAAGGGCTTATAAGCGTTTCCCCCCAGCATTATGCTCTTATATATAGACCCCCTCGCCTACTCTACAATTTTGTTATATTTTTTTCCAAAATCTAGTTAAAATAAAAACCCAAAAAAAACCATGTAATAATTATATTTGGGTTTAGCTCAAACTTTTTTTAAAACAAATCAAAGACCACATTTCGAAACTCAACAGCGGAATTTTTAAAAATCACAGATGCCGAACAAAGTAAAACCTAAAAAAGTTTAAACCGGCTTGAATTCAACACCCTACTGCAATATCAAATTTGACCAAAAGTTTTTGGTATCTATCGATATGTTAAACCCTAAAAAGTGGTAAAAATTTCCCAAAAGTTAGAAAAATTTTATCAGTGACCAGTACAGAAAGTCACATCTAAATCACATTTAGTTATTTAAAAATGATATAAAGTTTTTCCCGGGCACCCAGATTTGGTGAAACAGACCTTGGCTTTCCTTTTGCCCGAAGGCCCCTTTTAAGCACCAAACGGCTTACATGCACCTTTTAAGAACCGACATCTCAAGTTTCAGCCCAATACAACTTAAGTTGTTTCCCTCTCACCCACAGAAAAGTATTAGCCGTTCCCAAAGGGAAATTCACCGCCCCTTAATCTGTTTAAACACTGCAAAATAAATCTTATCCCAGCAGAGTTGGGGTTAAATATCAAAATCTGGTGTAGATAAAAACTTTACAACCCTTAGTTTTCTATATTTTGTCATTTTTGTCGATGTGTCACCTCACGTCTTAATGGAATATTGTCTAAATAACTTGATATTTATAAATGTTTCATTTTTTCGACTGTCGATATTAAAGCAAATATTGTTGTAGATGATTAGATGTTACGTGGTGCCCTGCACAACTGTGTCATATCTGACTGTGTCAAATATGAGTGTGTCATATTATCTATGTCATCTCTGTCATATTAACCGTGTGTCATATAAGCTGACTCTGTGTCATAATATCTAATTGTGTGTCATACCTGACTGTTTCATATTACATGACTGTGTGCCACATTATCAGATTGTAAGTCATATTATCTGGCTCTGTGACACATTATCAAATATCTGTTGATTTCTTTACTGTGGATCAAATTTTTATATTGTACATAGTTTATTGAACTCCTCTCAAAGTTCTGAAACTGAACTTTTCAGACTTGTGTACACTAAGTTTCCCTTGTCTGTTACACACCTTTCTTTGGTATATAATTTTCCTAACAACCCGTAGACAACATGAATAACAATCACTCGTTCTCCCCGAAGTTTGCTATTGTTGTTTAACATTGTTCGATTTATACAGAGTCTTCACTTAATGTAATCACGTTCACTAACTCAGTTTTTGTATAATTAAACATCGCCTGGGCGAGCGCCAAGGCAGTCAGTCAGAACCCAGGCTTAGGCGAGACAGATGTTACAAAGGCTACATATTTCACTCATCCAATAAAACCAGGAGCAATCGCCGAGAAGAATTATTCTAAAGCTATCACTCCAGAGAACCCACTACACACCTCCACGATACACTCATACACAGGTACAGGGCTATTGTCCAAAGGAGACATGGCATATGAAGCAGGTACAACCCTATCAAACGAGAGGCTCAATGGAAAAGAAGACAAGACTTACGCTAAGGCTCTATTTCATAGCAGACCTAGAGACTGTTGACTGGCCTACAGAATTCTCCAATGCCAATGGTATTGACGATTGGACAGACATTTTTCTTAACAAAATACTTAGACTATACAACAAACATTGTCCTCTGAAAACGAAACAGATCACGAATAAACGGCTTGGTTGCCCATGGCTAACCAGCAGCATTCTGAAATCCATTGATAAGAAACACCAATATGAAAAGCAATATAGACAGGGCTTATACACAAAGATATTCTTAAACAATATTCAACAGTTCTCACGAAATTAATAAAGAAAGCCAAACAACTGTACTACTCCAGCAGATTCACTGGCACAAGAGGAGATATAAAAAAGACCTGGAAAACACTTTCCCAGATTCTGGGGACCCACAAACTGAAAAAACCAAGAATATTGTTTTATCTGAACCTCAAGAAACACCACTGCATCCCACTGATACAGCTAACAAGACAAGTGACTTCTTCTCAAACATAGAATCTAATCTCGCCAGTAAAATCCCACGTACCAATGCCGGTGCCGGGGACTACCTAGATGGGAATTTCCCAAATTGTACTGAGCCCACGTAAAGTCACCGCGATCATAAAGTCACTTAAAAATAACTCAGGGAATCTGTCTCACGTCCCACCATTATTGTACAAGCGAGCAGCCCATGTCCTTTTGCATGCTATTACATTACTTTTTAACAAGTCACTACAAACTAGCACTTTCCCGACACTACTCAAGACAGCAAGGGTTACACCAATACATAAAGGTGGTGACCCTACAGACATAAACAACTATAGGCCAATATCAAACTTACCATTGCTATCCAAAATCTTCGAGAAACTCGTGCACAGGAGACTATATTCATTTATAAAGTCACAAAACATACTCAACCCCTGGCAATTTGGATTCAGGAAAAATAAAAGCAATGCTGAGGAATGAAAGGGGAGAGCTGCTGAGAGCAGGGATAGCAATGAGGGGAGTGCAGGTAGACAAGATGACAGGTCCCCTGTAGAGGCAGGACCAAGCCACCAAGAGTCACAGGAAAAAATAAAGGTTCTGATGGTATAAAATACCGACAGGTTGTTAGGTAAGACACATATGCAACAGTTAGGTATCTTTATTTTGAAACGTTTCGCCTACACAGTAGGCTTCTTCAGTCGAGTACAGAAAAGTTGATAGAAGCAGAAGAGACTTGACGACGATGTAATCAGTCCATCACCCTTAAAGTTTTGAGGTGGTCAGTCCCTCAGTCTGGAGAAGAGCATTGTTCCATAGTATGAAACAATATGGAGATGAAGTGACAGGATGGAGCCTTATATAGCGCCAAGAGGTGAGACGTAGGTCAATAGAAGAGGTAAGAACTCAGATGTTGGGTGGTCAGGTCCCTCTCAAATCCAGCCGTTCTCACTAGTAGAGGTTGTCGAAGTTGATTGCAGGTCTGTACCAAGATACCCTTGTGTTGCAGTGTATGACAGATTGAACATTAAAATGGTATAAAATACCGACAGGTTTTTAGGTAAGACATATGCAACAGTTAGGTATCTTTATTTTGAAACGTTTCGCCTACACAGTAGGCTTCTTCAGTCGAGTACAGAAAAGTTGATAGAAGCAGAAGAGACTTGAATACGATGTAATCAGTCCATCACCCTTAAAGTTTTGAGGTGGTCAGTCCCTCAGTCTGGAGAAGAGCATTGTTCCATAGTATGAAACAATATGGAGATGAAGTGACAGGATGGAGCCTTATATAGCCAAGAGGTGAGACGTAGGTCACTAGAAGAGGTAAGAACTCAGATGTTGGAGGTCAGGTCCCTCTCAAATCCAGCCGTTCTCACTAGTAGAGGTTGTCGAAGTTGATTGCAGGTCTGTACCAAGATACCCTTGTGTTGCAGTGTATGACAGATTGAACATTAAAATGGTATAAAATACCGACAGGTTTTTAGGTAAGACATATGCAACAGTTAGGTATCTTTATTTTGAAACGTTTCGCCTACACAGTAGGCTTCTTCAGTCGAGTACAGAAAAGTTGATAGAAGCAGAAGAGACTTGAAGACGATGTAATCAGTCCATCTCCCTTAAAGTTTTGAGGTGGTCAGTCCCTCAGTCTGGAGAAGAGCATTGTTCCATAGTATGAAACAATATGGAGATGAAGTGACAGGATGGAGCCTTATATAGCGCCAAGAGGTGAGACGTAGGTCACTAGAAGAGGTAAGAACTCAGATGTTGGGAGGTCAGGTCCCTCTCAAATCCAGCCGTTCTCACTAGTAGAGCTTGTCGAAGTTGATTGCAGGTCTGTACCAAGATACCCTTGTGTTGCAGTGTCTGACAGATTGAACATTAAAATAGTATAAAATACCGACAGGTTGTTAGGTAAGACACATATGCAACAGTTAGGTATCTTTATTTTGAAACGTTTCGCCTACACAGTAGGCTTCTTCAGTCGAGTACATAAAAGTTGATAGAAGCAGAAGAGACTTGAAGACGATGTAATCAGTCCATCTCCCTTAAAGTTTTGAGGTGGTCAGTCCCTCAGTCTGGAGAAGAGCATTGTTCCATAGTATGAAACAATATGGAGATGAAGTGACAGGATGGAGCCTTATATAGCGCCAAGAGGTGAGACGTAGGTCACTAGAAGAGGTAAGAACTCAGATGTTGGGAGGTCAGGTCCCTCTCAAATCCAGCCGTTCTCACTAGTAGAAGTTTTCGAAGTTGATTGCAGGTCTGTACCAAGATACCCTTGCGTTGCAGTGTCTGACAGATTGAACATTAAAATGGTATAAAATATCGACAGGTTGTTAGGTAAGACACATATGCAACAGTTAGGTATCTTTATTTTGAAACGTTTCGCCTACACAGTAGGCTTCTTCAGTCGAGTACAGAAAAGTTGATAGAAGCAGAAGAGACTTGAAGACGATGTAATCAGTCCATCACCCTTAAAGTTTTGAGGTGGTCAGTCCCTCAGTCTGGAGAAGAGCATTGTTCCATAGTATGAAACAATATGGAGATGAAGTGACAGGATGGAGCCTTTTATAGCGCCAAGAGGTGAGACGTAGGTCACTAGAAGAGGTAAGAACTCAGATGTTGGGAGGTCAGGTCCCTCTCAAATCCAGCCGTTCTCACTAGTAGAGGTTGTCGAAGTTGATTGCAGGTCTGTACCAAGATACCCTTGTGTTGCAGTGTCTGACAGATTGAACATTAAAATGGTATAAAATACCGAGAGGTTGTTAGGTAAGACACATTTTAATGTTCAATCTGTCAGACACTGCAACACAAGGGTATCTTGGTACAGACCTGCAATCAACTTTGACAACCTCTACTAGTGAGAACGGCTGGATTTGAGAGGGACCTGACCTCCCAACATCGGAGTTCTTACCTCTTCTAGTGATCTACCTCTCACCTCTTGGCGCTATATGAGGCTCCATCCTGTCACTTCATCTCCATATTGTTTCATACTATGGAACAATGCTCTTCTCCAGACTGAGGGACTGACCACCTCAAAACTTTAAGGGTGATGGACTGATTACATCGTCTTCAAGTCTCTTCTGCTTCTATCAACTTTTCTGTACTCGACTGAAGAAGCCTACTGTGTAGGCGAAACGTTTCAAAATAAAGATACCTAACTGTTGCATATGTGTCTTACCTAACAACCTGTCGGTATTTTATACCATTTTAATGTTCAATCTGTCAGACACTGCAACACAAGGGTATCTTGGTACAGACCTGCAATCAACTTTGACAACCTCTACTAGTGAGAACGGCTGGATTTGAGAGGGACCTGACCTCCCAACATCTGAGTTCTTACCTCTTCTAGTGACCTACGTCTCACCTCTTGGCGCTATATAAGGCTCCATCCTGTCACTTCATCTCCATATTGTTTCATACTATGGAACAATGCTCTTCTCCAGACTGAGGGACTGACCACCTCAAAACTTTAAGGGTGATGGACTGATTACATCGTCTTCAAGTCTCTTCTGCTTCTATCAACTTTTCTGTACTCGACTGAAGAAGCCTACTGTGTAGGCGAAACGTTTCAAAATAAAGATACCTAACTGTTGCATATGTGTCTTACCTAACAACCTGTCGGTATTTTATACCATTTTAATGTTCAATCTTCTCTGTTGTTGCTTAAATCAAGTTCGTTTACAAAGTTCAGTATTTACAAAGTTGTAAATAAAGTAACGTCAGTTCCATTTAAGCAACTTTTTTTGCCAATGTGATAATAATAGTTAGTTCGTTAAGGGAATTACTTAGAAAATAACTTTGACAAGATGAGTAATTTGATGAAGCAACTTTTGTTGGTATCGATAATCATCGTCATCGTAGATGTTATCTATATAAGGCATCTGAGATAAAGCATCAAACAAGCGAATTGTAAGATGCGTTTGAGAATTCAGGACGCATTATAGCCCTGTTGGCTACAATCTACCAGACTGGGCGCCTGGTTGTTGGGACCCAGAATCCCCTTCTCCGACGATGACTTCGGAGACGTTACCAATTTCGTCAATTTCTTCGTTTTGCAGGAATTGGCAGAGGACAAGGGAGTCAGCCTTAGTGGTATTAGTAATCCATCAGGAAAGCTTATTGCCCTAGCCCTACTTGCCTTGCCTGTGTAAATCATTATTTTGATAGTAGGCCTCTATAACGTTATTATAGATCTGTATAATAAATTATAGAGCGAGGACGAACGCTTGTAGGGCGAAAAGAAACTTGAGGTTCGTTAGGCCAAGGTCAAACCCGATGAGTCGCCAGAGGCCGAACCTGAAGAGTCGCCCGAGACTGAGGCCGAACCCGAACCCGAACCCGAGGAGTCGTCCGAGGCCGAACCCGATTAGTCACTCCAGGCTGAGGCGGAATCCGAACCCGAGGAGTCACCAGAGACCGAACACGAACCCGAGGAGTCGCCCGAGGCTGAGGCCGAACCCGATCCCGAGGAATCTCCCGAGTCTGAGGCCAAACCCGAACCGGAGGAGTCGGCAGAACCCGAGCCCGATGAGTCGCTCGAAGCCGAACCCGAACCAGAGGAGTCGGCAGAGGCCGAGGCAGAATCCAAACCCGAGGATTCGCTCGAGGCTGAGGCTGAACCCGAACCCGAGGAGTCGTCCGTGGCCGAACCCAAGGAGTCACCCCAGGCTGAGGCGGAATCTGAACCCGAGGATTCACCCGAGACCGAACCCGAATCCGACGAGTCGCTCGAGGCCGAGGCCGAATCCGAACCCGAGGAATCTCCAGAATCTGAGGCCAAACCCGAACCCGAGGAGTCGGTCGAACCCGAGCCCGATGAGTCGCACGAAGCCGAACCCGAACCAGAGGAGTCGGCATAGGCCGAGGCAGAATCCAAACCCGAGGATTCGCTCGAGGCTGAGGCTGAACCCGAACCCGAGTAGTCGCCAGAGACCTAACCAGAAACCGACGAGTCGCTCGAGGCCGAGGCCGAACCCGAACCCGAGGAGTCGGCCGAACACAAACCCGAGGAGTCGTCCGAGGCCGAAGCCGAACCCGAACCCGAAGAGTCACCCCAGGCTGAGGCGGGATCCGAACCCGAAGATTCGCCCGAGACCGAACCCGAGGAGTCGCCCGAGGCCGAGGCCGAATCCGATCACGAGGAATCTCCCGAGTCTGAGGCCAAACCCGAACCGGAGGAGTCGGCAGAACCCGAGCCCGATGAGTCGCTCGAAGCCGAACCCGAACCAGAGGAGTCGGCAGAGGCCGAGGCAGATTCCAAACCCGAGGATTCGCTCGAGGCTGAGGCTGAACCCGAACCCAAGGAGTCGTCCGAGGCCGAACCCGAGGAGTCACGCCAGGGTGAGGCGGAATCTTAACCCGAGGATTCACCCGAGACCGAACCCGAATCCGACGAGTCGGCCGAACACAAACCCGAGGAGTCGTCCGAGGCCGAACCCGAACCCGAACCCGAAGAGTCACCCCAGGCTGAGGCGGGATCCGAACCCGAGGATTCGCCAGAGACCGAACCCGAGGAGTCGCCCGAGGCCGAGGCCGAATCCGAACCCGAGGAATCTCCCTAGTCTGAGGCCAAACCCGAATCTGAGGAGATGGCCGAACCTGAACCCGAGGAGTCGCCCGAGGCCGACGCAGAATCCAAACCCGAGGATTCGCCCGAGGCTGAGGATGAACCCGAACCCGAGAAGTCGCCAGAGATCGAACCAGAACCCGAGGAGTCGCTCGAGGCCGAGGCCGAATCCGAACCCGAGGAGTCTCCTGAGCCTTAGGCCGAACCCGAGGAGTCGCCCGAAGCCAAACCCAAACCAGAAGAGTCGCCCGAGGCCGAGACAGAATCAGAACCAGAGGATTCGCCCGAGGCTGAGGCTGAACCCGAACTCGAGGAGTCGCCAGAGACTGAACCAGAACCCGAGGAGTCGCTCGAGGCCAAGGCCGAATCCGAACCCGAGGAGTTTCCAGAGCATGAGGCCGAATCCGAATCCGAGGAGTCGCCCGAAGCTGAACCCGAACCAGAGGAGTCGCTCGAGGCCGAGGCAGAGTCCGAACCCTGGGATTCGCCCGAGGCTGAGGCTGAACCCGAACCCGAGGAGTCGCAAGAGACCGAACCAGTACCCGAGGAGTCGCTCGAGGCCGAGGCCGAATCCGAACTCGAGGAGTATCCTGAGCCTGAGGATGAACCCGAACCTGAGGAGTCGCCAGAGGCCGAACCAGAACCTTAGGAACATATCCGGGGCCTGAGAAGCTTATCCAGAGCCTGGGGAGCTTATCCCGGGCCCCGCATAAGCCTTGGGGAGCTTATCCATGGCCTGGGAGCTTATACACCAAGGGGAGCTTATTCCGGGCTTGGGTCACTTATTTGGGGCCTGGGGAGCTTATCCGGGGACTGGGGAGCTTATCCTGGGCTTAGGTAGCTTATTTGTTGCATGGGGAGCTTTTCCGGGGCCAAGGAAGCTTATCTGCGGCATGGGGGGCTTATCCGTTGCCTGCGGAGCTTATCCGGGGCCATGGTTCGGCCTCAGTCCGATGCCGAGGCCGAACCCGAATCCGAGGAGTCATTCGAGTCCTAACCCGAGCTCGGGGAATCACCCGAGGACGAGCCCGAGGATTCACTCGAGGCCAAGGTCGAACCCGAGGAATCGCTCAAGACAGAAGTCGAACCAGAACCCGAGGATTCACCCGAAGTCGAGGCCGAACCCGAAACCGAGGAGTCGCCCGAGGCCGAACCCGAACCCGAGGAGTCAATCAGGGCTGAACCCGAACTCCAGGATTCACACGAGAACGAACCCGAGCCCGAGGAGTCGCTTGAGGCCGAGGCCGAACCCAAGTGACAGTGTCACTTTAGGAGGAATAGAGGGCAGAGGCCCCGCAGTAGGGCCAGGGGACAGTGTCACCCCAGAAGGACGAAGGGACAGTGTCACAACAGCAGGATCAAGGGACAGTGTCATCCCAGGAGGACCATGGGACACTGTTATCCCATTAGGGTCAAGGGACAGTGTCACCCCAGGAGGAACAAGGGACATCGTCATCCCAGGAGGACCAGGCGGCAGTGTCACCCCAGGAAGGCTATTTGGAGGGGATAGACACATCTAGTAAACATTCCTCACTGTTAAACAGAGTTGTTAATATGGCACTCGGTGTTTATTCAGTGTTTCTCGTCCCTGTTGCACTGACATTGTTCAGCGTGTGAGGTGTTCCACTGAACAAAAATGACCCTTTCTACACAGTCCCTTATTATTTGTTCAAAGACTAATGAAATAATTTTTATTTTAAATTTTACTTTTAACTATTGTCCTAATATAAATGATATTTCAAATATATATATATATATATATATATATATATATATATATATATATATATATATATATATATATATATATATATATATATATATTATATATATATATATGCAAAACAACCACTCTGAATGAATAGAGAAATTCCAAGCGCTTTCGTGACTACTCACATTAGTAGTCACGAAAGCGCTTGGAATTTCTCTATTCTCTCAGAGTGGTTGTTTTGCATATTTTAAAAACACCTGTTTACTGTGATCTTATTGCATATTATATATATATATATATATATATATATATATATATATATATATATATATATATATATATATATATATACATATATATATACATAATTAACATTGTCTATACATCCACAGCAGGTCTCAAATCTGGTAACTCTGCATCAGAGTCCACAGTACCACAGACTCTGATACAGAGTTATCAGGCTCGATTCCTGCTATGGACGTAGAGACATTATAAATAATTTTGCCTGTTTGCGAATTGTTAAGCATATATGCATATACATATATAATTTTTTTTTCAACAAGTCGGCCGTCTCCCACCGAGGCAGGGTGACTCAAAGAGAAAGAAATTCGCCAAAAAGAAAATACTTTCATCATTCAACACTTTCACCTCACTAACACATAATCACTGTTTTTGCAGAGGTGCCCAGAATACAACAGTTTAGAAGTATATACGTATAAAAATACACATATCTTTCCAAACTGCCAATATCCTAAACCCCTCCTTTAGAATGCAGGCATTGTACTTCATATTTCCAGGACTCAAGTCTGGTTATATAAAATAACCGTTTTCCCTGAATCCCCCTCACTAAATATTACACTGCTCACACCCCAACAGATCGTCAGGTCCCAAATACCATTTGTCTCCATTCACTCCTATCTAACACGCTCATGCACGCTTGCTGGAAGCTCAAACCCCTCGCCCACAACACCTCCTTTACTCCCTCCCTCAAACCTTGTCGAGGACGACCCCTACCCCGCCTTCCTTCCCCTACAGATTTATATGCTCTCCATGTCATTCTACTTTGATCCATTCTCTCTAAATGACCAAACTACCTCAAGAAACCTTCTTCAGTCCTCTGACTAATACTTTTATTAACTCCACACCTTCTCCTAATTTTCACACTCCGAATTTTCTGCATAATATTTACACCAGACATTGCTCTTAGACAGGACATCTCCACTGCCTCCAACCGCCTCCTCGCTGCAGCATTTACAACCCAAGCTTCACACGCATATAAGAGTGTTGGTACTACTATACTTTCATACATTCCCTTCTTTGCTTCCATAGATAACATTTTTTGCCTCCACATATACCTCAATGCACCACTCACCTTTTTCCCTTCATCAATTCTATGATTAACCACATCCTTCATAAATCCATCCGCTGACACGTCAACTCCCAAATATCTGAAAACATTCACTTCTTCCATACTCCTCCTCCCCAATTTGATATCCAATTTTTCTTATCTAAATCATTTGATATTCTCATCACCTTACTCTTTTCTATGTTCACTTTCAACTTTCTACCTTTACACACATTCCCAAATTCGTCCACTAACCTTTGTAATTTTTCTTTATAATCACCAATAAGCACAGCATCATCAGCAAAAAGTAACTGTGTCACTTCCCATTTTGTATTTAATTCCCCATAATTTAATCCCACCCCATAATATAATCCCAACCATAGTGAGATTATACATCCCTGTCTAAGACCTACTTTTACCGGGAAGTAGTCTCCCTCTCTTCTACACACCCTAACCTGAGCCTCACTATCCTCATAAAAACTCTCTACAGCATTTAATAACTTACCACCTATTCTATACACTTGCAACATCTGCCACATTGCTCCCCTATCCACTCTATCATATGCCTTTTCTAAATCCATAAATGCAATAAAAACTTCCCTACCTTTATCTAAATACTGCTCACATATATCCTTCAATGTAAACACTTGTTCTACACATCCCCTACCACTCTAAAACCTCCTTGCTCATCCACAATCCTACATTCTGTCTTTCCTCTAATTCGTTCAATAATAACCCTACCATACACTTTTCCTCTTATACTCAGTGAACTTATTCCTCTATAATTTTTACAATCTCTTTTGTTCCCCTTCCCTTTATATAAAGGGACTATACACACACTCTGCCAATCCCTAGGTTCCTTCCTCTCTTTCATACATTTATTAAAAAAAAATACCAACCACTCCAACACTACATCCCCCACGCTTTCAATAATTATGTCATGATCCTGTCAGTTCCAGCTGCTTTACCCCCTTTCATTCCACGTAATGCCTCACGCAATGGTAAATATCGTCAACAGAGACTTTGTTCTTAGTACTGATATCTTTTATAAAGTCTTCTTTGTCTGTGTCATAGGCTGTCAGGAGAGAGTAGTCTACGTGTTTAGCAATGACTGTGCTTTTGGCACGGTGCTCAGGAGTCCAAATAATGGTGAAGCCTGCGTTGAGAAGTTTTTGTCTGGTATCGCTTGAAGTGTACGCTTCGTAGGAATGTTTGTCAAGAAGGATTTTGAAGCCTGAGTTGGTTTTGAAGACTTTAAACTACAGACCAGTGTCATTGACTTGTGTAGTATGTAAAGTCTTGGAAAAGATTATGAGGGCTCATGATAATCAGCACAGCTTTAGAGATGGGAAATTTTGTGTCACAAATCTACTTGAGATCTAGTTACAATGACGATGACCATGTAATAATTAGTACTTGTTTAGCTCAAACTATTTTTAAACAAATCAAAGACACATTTCGAAACTCAACAGCGGAATTTAATAAAAATCACAGATGCTCGAACAAAGTCAACCACAGTTAAAGTCGGCTTGAGATTCAACAGCATATCTGCAGTACCGAAATTTGACCAAAAGTTTGTTGGTATCTATCGAGATGTTGAACATATAAGTGGTAATAATTCAAAAGTTAGAGAAATTATCAGTGACCAGTACAGAAAGTCACATCTAAATCACATTTAGTTAGTTTATGATATAAGATTTCCGGCACCCAGACTGGTGAGACAGACCTTGGCTTTCCTTTTGACCACGAACGGTCCACCTTTAAGCACCTGACTGGCTTACGATGCACCTTAAGAACACGACATCTCAAGTTTCAGCCAATACAACTTAAGTTGATTCCTCTCAGTCACAGTAAGTATTAGCCGTTGCCACTGAAATTCACCGTCCTTGATCTGATGAACACTGCAAAATAAATCTTATCCCAACAGTTGGGGTTAAATATCAAAATCTGGTGTAGATAAAAACTTTACAACCCTTTCTATATTTTGTCATTTTTGTCTATGTGTCACCTGACGTCTTAATGGAATATTGTCTAAATAACTTGATATTTATAAATGTTTCATTTTTTCGACTGTCGATATTAAAGCAAATATTGTTGTAGATGATTAGATGTCACGTGGTGCCCTGCACAACTGTGTCATATCTGACTGTGTCAAATATGAGTGTGTCATATTATCTATGTCATCTGTGTCATATTAACCGTGTGTCATATAAGCTGACTCTGTGTCATAGTATCTGATTGTGTGTCTTACGTGACTGTGTGTCATAATATCTAATTGTGTGTCATACCTGACTGTTTCATATTACATGACTGTGTGTCACATTATCAGATTGTAAGTCATATTATCTGGCTGTGTGACACATTATCAAATATCTGTTGATTTCTTTACTATGGATCAAATTTTTATATTGTACATAGTTTATTGAACTCCTCTGAAAGTTCTGAAACTGAACTTTTCAGACTTGTGTACACTAAGTTTCCCTTGTCTGTTACACACCTTTCTTTGGTATATAATTTTCCTAACAACCCGTAGACAACATGAATAGCAATCACTCGTTCTCCCCGAAGTTTGCTATTGTTGTTTAACATTCTTCGATTTATACAGAATCTTTACTTAATGTAATCACGTTCACTAACTCAGTTTTTGTGTAATTAAACGTCGCCTGGGCGAGCGCCAAGGCAGTCAGTCAGAACCCAGGCTTAGGCGAGACAGATGTTACAAAGGCTACATATTTCACTCATCCAATAAAACCAGGAGCAATCGCCGAGAAGAATTATTCTAAAGCTTTCACTCCAGAGAACCCACTACACACCTCCACGATACACTCATACACAGGTACAGGGCTATTGTCCAAAGGAGACATGGCATATGAAGCAGGTACAACCCTATCAAACGAGAGGCTCAGTGGAAAAAAAGAAAAGGGATTTTACGCTAAGGCCCTATTTCATAGAGACCTAGGGATGTTGAGGGCCCTACAAAATTTCCCCAATCCCAAATGGTATTGCAAATTGGACGGGACACTTTTTTTTAAACCCAAAATACTTAGACTATTCAAAAAAAACTTTTGTCCTATAAAAACAAAAAAAACAGTCACAAATTTAAACGGTTTGGGGGTTCCCCCTTTGGCAAACCACCCAGCTTTGGGGCCCATTGAAAAGGGGAAAACAAAAAAATTATGAAAAGAAATATAGACGGGGTTTAAATACACAAAGATTTTTCTTAAAAAATTTATTCAACAGTTTTTAGGGAAATTAATAAAAAAAAGCAACCCAACTGTACTAGGGCAAGCAGTTTCACTGGCCAAGAGGAGATTTAAAAAAGCCCTTTGGAAAAACATTTTCCAGATTCTGGGGACCCCAAATAAAAAAACAAAAATATTTTTTTTAACAAAACCTTTGAAAAAACCACTGCATTCCACTGATCCCAGCTAAAAAAGGGAAAAAACTCCCTTCTTCTAAACATAGGATCTAATTTTCCCCAGAAAAATTTCCCACGTACCAATCCCGGTCCCGGGGGCTACCTAGGGGGAAATTTTCCCCAAAATTTCCCTTCTATCTTGAAATGAGCCCAGGAAAGGGTCACCGCGTCAAAAAGTCATTTAAAAAAAAAACTGGGGGAAATTCGGGTCTCAGGTTCCCCCTTATTGTCAAGCGAGCAGCCTTGTCCTTTCCCCATGCTTTTACTTTCCCTTTTTAGCAAGTCATAGAAACTAGCACTTTCCCCGAAAAATCAGAAAGCAAGGGTTACCCCAAATACATAAATGGGTGCCCCTACAGAAAATAAAAACTTGGGGCCAAATTATAAAAACTTACCGTTGCTATCCAAAATTTTCGGGAAAAAAATCGTTGCCCCGGGGGATATTTTTATTTATAAGGGTCACAAAACATTCTAAACCCCCTGGGGGAAAGGGCCTTTTCAAAAGGGTTTCCCAAGGTGGTAAATGCAATAAATTTTAAAATACCCCATCACAAAACCATTATTTTTAATTAAAAACAAAGGGGGGGAAAGGCAAAAACCGGAGGATCATACGGGCCCCTTTGGGGGGGGGGGGGATATGGGAAGGCCTTCAGGTTTAAATTGGGGGAAAACTGGGGGAAGACCCAAATTCCCTAAATCAAGAGCCCCTCCCAAAACATAAGGGGAACCTTCCTTGGGGGGCCATCCAGAACAGTAGGGGGCCCAAAGGCGGGAAATGGGGATGAGAGTAACAGAGCTATGATTGACACATGGTTGAAATGGCCAAAAGGGTCTTGCGAGCAGAGCAAAGTTTACTGGTTGCGGGTGACTTCAATTTTAAAGGGAAAATCGCCCTGGGAAATCCTAAAACCCAACATGGGGGCCTGGAAATGTGGGGGGATAAGTTTGGGGAAAGGGGGGTTACTGGAAACCTAAGTCCCAAAATTAGGGAAAGGGGGAAAATTCCCGAGAGGAGAGGACAGGAAAAAACCAGAAGGGACTGGACCTGGTATTCCCCTTTGGGAATGCAGTTTTGGGGAAAAATCACGTAGGGAAAAGGGACGTTTTGGGGCCCAAAGTGAACTCGGGGTTTTGAGCTTCGAATAAATTTTTAGATTTTGGGAAGGGGAAAGGGGGGAAACCCAGAAAGGGCAGGCGAATAAACCCAAAATTTCAAGAGGGGATACACAGGCATGGAAAATTTTCCCGGGCATGGGTTTCAGTGAGACGGGAAAAAACTGACGGGGAAAAAGTCAGAAAAACCGAGATGATGTTTAATGTGACAACAATTTTTGCAAAGAACTGGGGAGAGGTTTGAAACCCAAGGGTAACAAAAAATTAATGGGGGAAACCCAGGATGATCACTAGGTTCCCCCAAAAGGGTGTAAAAGGGGGCCAAAACCTTGGTGTTTAGAGAATGGAAGAAGTATAGAAGGCAAAGAACCCCCGGGGAAATTAAAGGAGAGCAGTCTAGTTCAAGCCCCTCAAAAACGGTCACGTGACTCACGAAATCGGTTTTAAAGACAGTTTTAAAAAAAAATCATTTCCTGGTTTGAGAAAAAAAACCCCCCCCATCAGCGAATCTTCAAAAAAATTTATGGGGGCATTAGCCACTGGGGCCCGGTGGCTACTGTAAGTGTGATGGAAAAGTTCAATAGTAGGGGTAGCGAGGGAGTAATTTTAGTAAAATAGGGTTTTAAATTTTTGGAAAAAATTTTTAATGTTTTGGGGAAGTCAAGCTACGCTAAATTTCCCCCCTTTTTTTCCCCCCCCCCCCAAAATGATAGTTTGTTTGGGCTCTTTTTAAGGGAAGGGGGAAATCTAGCCCCCCCGCTATTCCTGCCCTTTTTTTTCCCCCCGAAAGTTATAGTTTGATTGCCGGGTGCTTGTTAAAAGGGAGGGTAGTCTAGCTCAATTATTTCCCCTTCCCCCCCTTCTTGCCCCCCCCAAAAAAAAAAAGGGGACGTTTGGGGCTCCCGGTCCAAACAGTAATCACTAGGTCCCCAGCCCAGCCTACTTTTTGGATGACAGGGGAGGGTCACCTGCCAAACAACGGAAGAATTTATGGGGGGTTTGGCCCAAAGTTGAGACTTCCCCTTTTTTGGGTTAAAATTTCCCGTGCACCTGTATGAAATTGCAGGATTTTAACCCCTTATCTTTGCAAATGGAAAAAAACCTTTCTTTTAAATCCCCGGGGGTGAGTATTCATGGAAAAGACTCTTTTTGAAGAACGACCCCCGGGGGGTTGTCCCTCAAAAACCCGCGAACCCCCCCCATCGGGGAACGGCTACGATTTCAACAACAAGCAGTTTTCACCGCACCAGACAACCCAAATTTTTAAATTTGCGTTGAATTCAGTTATCATTTTTCATTTTTTATTTTTTTATTTTTTTATTTTTAGGATTAAAAATTTCATATTTAGTGTTTTTAAAATTTCATTTTTTCTAAAAAAAAGTGGTTTTTTGTTTTTTCAGTTTTTATTCTTTTTCTATTTTATTAATTTTTTCCCGAGGAGGAGCCAGCCTTGGTAATACTGTCCTGAAGTTGTTTCAGGGCTGGGTTAAGCCTTTTTAAAATGGCGGGCCTTGAAAGGGTCAATCTTTTGAATTTAAAAATTCAAATTCCCCTCTCGAAAACTACCATTTGGGAAATTTATCGCCTCATTCCACAGGGCGGTTACCACCGCCCTGAGTAATCATTCTTAAAGGTAGGGGTACAGTACGGGGATTTTAAAAAATTTGGTGTTGTTATAGTCTAAAATTTTTTGTAAGGGGCAAGTTTAAGGGGAGGAATATGTTAATTCTGCCCTCTATCTTTGTTTTGAGCTTGGGAAAAACTTTGGAGGATTAGGGGCTTGGGATCAAAAATTTTCCCGTGACAAATTTTTTTTTTTGGCCTTTATTTTATCAAGGGAAAATGTCGTTGGACACTCTTGATTTTTTTTGGTTTTAAAAAGAAATTTGGGTGGGTTTAAATGAACCCCCTTTACTTTTCTGTTTGCTCGGGAGCCGGCATAGAACCCTTCATTTTTAATTTTAAAACCTATTGGGTTTTTTTGGGGGGTAGGGATCGAGCGTTGATTTAAATTTTCAGTTTGAGCCGAGCAGGAATTTAACCCTCCGTTTTTGGTTTTTAAAACCCCTTTTTATTTCCCCCGGGTTGTTTAAAGTTATTCTTGCAAGTATGGAGGAATACCCGTTTTTGGGTGAACACTGGAAGGGAAGTTGGAATAACAGGGAAAAAATTTTGAATCTTTCATTTGTGCTAAGATCCAGGAAAGATTGAAAGAGAGAGGGGGGGAAATTGGGGAGAGAAAAGAGACGCTAGAAAAGGGAAAAAGAAAAAGAAAAAAAAAAAGAGAGAGAGAATTGAGAGAGAAATAAGAAACACGGTTAGGGAAAGAGAAAGAGGCAAAAAGGGGGTGATAGACTTGATCGTGAAAAAGAGTAGAGAACGTGGGGGAAAAAGGCCTAAAAAACGTTTAGGAAAAGGCAAAATAAGAAAAAATTGAGGAAAAGGAAAGGATAGGAAGTTTAGGAAAAAAACTAGAGCCGGGGGAAAAACTAGAGAACTTGAGTTAATGAGAGGGAAAAAGGGTCGCGAGCTCGAAAAAACTCGCCTTGAAAATTTGAGAATAAAAAATTAAAATTTACACAAAAAATTTGGGGAAGGAGTAATTTTTAAAAATCATGCAGCTAGGGGCAAAAAATTCCCCAAAACCTAATTTACCTCCCCCCAAGAGGGGGGAATACAAACTTCAAACATTATCAGGCTTTAAAATACCCCTACCCCCTGTGAATGGCGTTTCTGAAAACTGGGGGTACTAGGTTAGCAAAGTTTTTTTTTGGTTTCCCCTTTTTAAAAACTATTTCAACTTTGTCGCAGGATATTATATTAAATTTTAAACCCCCACCAATTTTCCCAAAAACGCCCTAAAATTTTAATTTTCTTTTATAACCCATCTATAAATATTTAAAAAAACCATGGTAAACAATACATCCCTGCTAAGACCTATTTTTACCGGGAAGTAGTCCCCCCTCTTTTACCACCCAAACCCTGACCTCACATCCTAAAAAAAACCCTTTTTAAAAGCATTTAATAACTTAAAACCTATTCTATTCCTTTTTAAATCTCCCACTTTGCTCCCCTATCCACTCTATCATATCCCTTTTCTAAACCCATAAAAGAAATAAAAATTTTCCCTACCTTTACCAAAAATTCTGCTAAACAAAATTTCCTTCAACCCCCCAAAAACTCTTAATCTACACATCCCCAAACACATTCTAAAACCCCCTTTTGTCACCCGGGAAACCCTACATTCGGCTTACCTCTAATTCTTTTGAAAAATTTCCCCCTCCCGTCCTTTTTTTCCTCGTATACTCATTTAAAAATTTTTCCTCTATAATTTTTACAATCTCTTTTGCCCCCCTTTTTTTTAATAAAAAGGGGAACCACACACTTTTGCCAATCCCTAGGTACCCCCCCTTTTTCCTACATTTAATAAAAAAAAATTTACCAACCACTCCAACAACATCCCCCATTTTTTAAAATTAAATTTGTCTTTGATGCCGTCATTTCCCAGCTGTTTACCCCCCCTTTTTTCATTCCACTAATGCCCACCAGTGGTAGAGTTTTCGGGTCTGTAAATATCGCCCCAACGTGACTTTGTTCTTATTTACTAATTTTTTATAAAGTCTTTTTTGTTTTGTGTCATGGGCTGCCCAGGGGGAGATTGTCAAATGTTTACAATGACTGTTTTTTGGCACGGTGCTCGGAGCCCAAAATAAGGGGAAGCCTGGGGTTGAGAATTTTTGGGGTTGGTATCCCCTTTGGGGTGTCCCGCTTCGTTCGAATTTTTGGAAAGAAGGATTTTAAGCCGGGTTGGTTTTGAAGACTTTAAACTCGATAGTTTCTTTGGGTTTGGTGTATTTTAAAAGTTTTGGGAAAAGATTATCGGGGCCAAATAAATAATCACAAGCTTTAGAGAGGGGAAAATTTTGTGTCACAAATTTTACTTGAGATTATTTTTAAAATTAAACGATGCCCATTAATAAATTAGTATTTTGTTAAGCTAAAAACTTTTTTTAAAAACAAACAAAACCCCCTTTTGAAACTAAACCCGGGGAATTAAATAAAAATCACAGTTGCTAAAACAAAGCCCAACCACTTTTAAAAGGTTGGGCTTGAGATTTCAAAAAATCTACCAAAAGTTTGTTGGTATTATCAAAGTTGAACAAAATAAGGGGAAATAATTCAAAAGTTAGAAAAATTTTCAGTGATCATACAGAAAGTCACATCAAAATTTCACATAATTATTTGGGAAGATATAAGTTTTGGGCACCCAATTTGGGGGGAAAAGACAGCCCTTGGGCTTTCCTTTTGCCCCCCCCAAACCCGGCCCCACCTTTAAAGGGCACCTGAGGGGCCTTACGTCCCGAATAACGATGCACCTTAAGACCACGACATCTCAATTTCAGCCAAATTCAACTTAATTGATTCCCCTCATTTCACAGTAAGTATTAGCCTTTGGGCCATGAAATTCACACCCCTAGACTAAATAAACACTCCCAAAAATAAATCTTACCCAGCAGAGTTGGGGTAAATTCAAAATCTGGTGTAGATAAAATTTTAAAAACCCTTATTTTCTATTTTTGAAATTTTTTCGTTTGTTTTCCCCCTCACGTTTTAAAGGGGAATTTATTGTCAAAATAATTTGATTTTTTAAAAATTTTTTCTTTTTTTGGGACTGCGAAAATTAAAGCAAATATTTTGTAGATAAATTAGATTTTCACTGGGGGCCCTCCAAAAACTGTCCATATCGAGTGTGTAAAATTTGGGTTAATATTATCATGTCACCCCTGTGTCAAATTAACCGTGTGTCACATAAGCTGACTCTGTTTTAAATAGTTTATAAACTGTGTGTCTTACGTGACTGTGGTCATAATTTTCTAATTGTGTGTCATACCTGACTGTTTCTTATTACAAAACCCTTTGGTGTGCCACATTATCAGATTGTAAGAAATATTTTTCTGGCCTGGACACATTATAAAATATTTTTTTTTCTTTACTTTTGGAAAAAAATTTTTTAAAATTGAACATATTTAATTGAACTTTTTCTCAAAGTTTAAAACGAATTTTTTCAAAACTTGTGTCCCTTTAATTTTCCCCCTTGTCTTTACACACCTTTTTTTGGTATAAAAATTTTCCTAAAAACCCTAGACAACATGAATAGCAATCACTCTTTCCCCCAAATTTTGCTATTGTTGTTTAACTTTCCCTTCGTTTTATACAGAATTTTTAAATTTTAATGTAATCACGTTCACTAATTTAATTTTTTTGTAAAATTTAAAACATCCCTGGGCGAGCGCCAAGGTAGTCAGTCAGAACCCAGGTTTTAGGCGAGACAGATGTTACAAAGGCTACTTATTTAAAACTCATCCAATAAACCAGGAGAAATTCGCCCGAGAAGAATTGTTCAAAATTTCTATCCCCCAAAAAAAACCAACAACCCCCCTTTCCAGTCACCCCATACACGGGGGTTACAGGGCTTTTGTCCAAAAGGGACATGGCATATAAACCGGGGAAACAACCCTATAAAAACGAGGGCTAAAAGGAAAAGAAAAACAAGATTTACGTTTAAGGCCCAAATTTCTTTGCGGGACCTAGAGATTTGTTTACTGGCCTACAGAATTCCCCAAGGGCCAAGGTATTGACAAATTGGCCCGACATTTTTCTTAAAAAATACTTGGGGACTATACAAAAACATTGTCCTAAAAAAACGAAACAATCACAAAAAACCCTTTGGGTTGCCCATGGCTAACCAGCAGCATTCTGAAACCCTTTTGATATGAAAACAATTTTGCCCGGGCTTAATACCAAAGTTTTTCTTAAAAAATATTAAAACTTTTCTCACGAAATTAAAAAAAAAAGCCAAAAAAATGTACACCCCCGAAATTTTCCACTGGCAAAAAGAGGAGATAAAAAAAAGACCGGGAAAACACTTTCCCAGATTTTTGGGGACCCCAAACTAAAAAAACCCAAAAATTTTTTTTAAACTGAACCTCAAGAAAAACTCCACTGAAAATCCCATTTGATCAGCAAACAAGACAAGTGACTTCTTTTTCAAACAAGAAATCAAATTTCTCCCCAGAAAAAACCCCACGTCCCAAATTTGGCCGGGCCGGGGACTACCTGGGGGGGGAAATTTTCCCCAAATTTTAAACTAAAGGCCCACGGAATCCCCGCGATGGGAAAGTCATTTAAAAAATAACTGGGGAACTGTTCACGTCCCCCTTTTATTGTCCCAAACGAGCACCCCCATTTTCCTTTTGCATGCTATTACATTACTTTTTTAACAAGTCACTAGAAACTAGCCTTTCCCGGGACACTATTTAAAGGACAGAAAGGGTTAAAACCAAATACATAAGGTGGGACCCTTCAGACATAAACAACTATAGGCCTTAAAATTAAACTTACCTTTTTCCCAACCCCCCCCCAAACTTTGAGAAAAATCGTGACAGGAGACTATATTAATTTATAAAAGTCACAAAACCTACTCAACCCCAGCCAATTTGGATTCAGAAAAAAAAAAAAAAGGGGTGAGGAATGAAAGGGGAAAAGCTGCTGAGAGCAGGGATAACAATGAGGGGGGGTGCAAAGGGAGACAAGGAAGGGGGCCCCTTAGAGGCAGGACCAAGCCCCCAAGAGTCCCCAGGAAAAAGTTTAAAAAAAGACAATCGCTATGTACAAAAGGGACCCCCAAAAACTTTGAGGGAAAGGCAAAGGAAAAGGGGAGAAGGGGGGGGGTCAGTCTTAAAAACCCTGGGTTCAGGAGAACCAAAGGAGGACACACAATGAAAAACAGTAGAAATAAAAGCATGAGATTGAAAAACCCTCAAACATAGAAATAGGCGAGGAGGACAGGGGGCTGAATAACAAATTTTTTTAAAGAATAGCGGGGGGGGTACCCAAAAGGAGAAAACATCTTTCAAAATGATTTTCAAGAGAAAAAAAAGGTTTTCGGGACAGGGTCCTGCAAGAGAAATTTTTGGCTGAGGAAGTCATCAGTATAAAAGAGGGGGTTAACCCCCATGATAGGGTTTTAAAACATATAATGGGATTATAATAAATAATTTTTTCTGTTTTGTTAAAGCACAAAGGGAACAGGTCTATTTTTTACTTCAACGACATACATATATAGAAAAGTCCTTTTTTGCAGAGCATTTAGGAAAAAATTTGGTCATTTTGGGCCTAGGATGAACTCACGCCAGTCGAAATAAAACCCATGTAAATTATTTTTTCTGTGGGTGAACAAAGACAACCGTTTTAAGAAACATTCCCATTGCTTCTACCCTCGCTGGGGAAACGAACCAAGACCCTCGGTATGAAGTGAAAGCTTTTCTCAAAGGGCCCTGGGGCACCCAAAAGGGAAGAACAAAAAAGGCAGCGCGGGGAGGGCACAATTTTACGAAAGGGACTAGAAAGAGAGACAAGGACCCGGAGTCAGTAGAGGACAGCCCGAAACCAAAACAGAGCAAACAAGCCAAACACACAAAAAAAACTCCCCTCAGAACCCCCCAGCAAAAAACCCCTATCCCAATACAAACAACATCCCCACCCCAGCCCCCCCCCCAAATATGCCCCGTAGAATCCCACAGCACAACCCGGGGAATTCTACCCGCAAACCCCCCCCGGGTGTGGTACACCAAAAGATGTAGAATAATTATAAATGGGGGGATGACACGAAAGAAACCCAAAGGGGCCAAACACCGAATATCATAGTCTCACAGAAAACCCCAAAACTCACCCAAAAGCGATAACACATGCTATCTTTCTAACGGGGGTTTTGAATTTCCCTTTGGAAAAGATACCCCCCGGGTGGGGACTGAAACCCCTGGGAAGAGAGGGGGGGGAGGGATTGGCACTGCTAATTAAAAAACCCAAAGGGTTTGGATTAGCTGGGGTTAAAAGGGGCATAGCAAAGAAAAAAAAACTAAATAATAGGAACACTTCAGTTTGGAGGGGTTTTGAGGGAAAAGTTCAATGGGTTGGAGTAAAAGAGGGAGTGTTTTAGTAACAAAAGTTTTATTGCCGGGTACTTGTTTAAAGGGAGGGGAAATCCCGCTCCCGCTTTTCCCCCCGCCCTTTTTCTCCCCCCCCCGAAAAATTTATAGTTTTTATTTTCCGGCCCCGCCCTTTTTAAGTAGGGGGCAGTCAGCTCCCCCTATTCCCCCCCCCCTCCTTCTTCCCCCCCCCCCCCCCCCCGGGGAAAAGGGGGACGTGTGGGGCTCCGGTTTAAAAAGTAAATCTTTTGACTCACACTACTGTAAAATACAAAAGCCCCAATCATATTTTGTGGATTTTTGGGTAAAGTTCACTTTTGACTAATAATTAAATTTAAATCCTTTCCCGGCTTTATCTGTTTAAAAGTTTTAAAAAACAAACCCCATCTTTTTGGTTTTTGATTATCGTGGAGAGTGATTTCTTAAGCAGTGGGCAATCTGTCTCTCTTTACAGCTTGGAATGACAGAGAGGGTCTGCTGAAAACCAACGGGAAGAATAGAAGGAGACGGACTAACGTCCTGAGACGTCCCATGTTTAAATCTACTTACCTGTTGTGTAAGCTAACACTGGACCTAACCCTTCATCATAGCAGTGGTAACGAACCTGTTTTCCTGTCATCTGAAGTAATTATTCATGGCTACACTCTGTGAAGAACGAGGCGTTGGTGGTCACCAACACCTGCTCCCCCCCCCTCCCCACATCAGCAAAGGCTACGATTTCAACAACACGCAGTGTCACCAACACCTGACACCCCATTACCACGATATACCTATATTAGCGTTGAGTTCAAATGCAATTTTTTTTCATTTCATTTTTCATTTTTCTTTCAAATAGGATACCCATTCATGTTTTATTGTTTTACATTTTCCGTTGCAAAATAATAAAGTGTTTATCACTGTCTGTTATTATTTTTTTTTTCTATTCATTAATTTTCCTGAGGAGGAGCCAGTCTTGGTAATACTGACTGAAGTTGTTACAGGGCTGAGTAAGCCTTCACAAGGTTCCAAGGTGGTAAATGCAATGATGTATAATATCCCATCACAGAACAGTAGGAGGCCAAGGCAATAATGTGATGAGAGTAACAGAGCTATGATTGACACACTGGCTGAAGTGGCCAGAAGGGCTCATGCGAGCAGAGCAAAGCTACTGGTTGTGGGTGACTTCAATCTTTAGGAAATCGACTGGGAAATCCTGAAGCCACATGGGGGCCTGGAAATGTGGAGGGATAAGATGATGGAGGTGGTACTGGAAAACCTCATGTACCAATATGGAAGGGACACTACCAGAGAGAGAGAGGACAGGATAAACCAGCAAGACTGGACCTAGTATTCGCCTTGAGTAGTGCAGCTATTGAGGAAATCACGTATGAAAGACCTTTTGGGGCCAGTGAACTCGTGGTTCTGAGCTTCGAATACATAGCAGAGTTAGAAGTGGAGAGGGAAGCAGAAAGGGCAGGACGAATGAAGCCAAACTTCAAGAGAGGGGACTACACAGGCATGGAGAATTTCCAGCATGGGTTTCAGTGAGAGAGAGAACTGACAGGGAAGTCAGTAAACGAGATGATGCTATATGTGACAACAATGTGCAAAGAAGCTGAGGAGAGGTTTGTACCCAAGGGTAACAGAAATAATGAGAAAGCCAGGATGATCCCTTGGTTCATCCAAAGGTGTAGAGAGGCCAAAACCTAGTGTGTTAGAGAAATGAAGAAGTATAGAAGGCAATGAACCCAGGAGAATAAGGAGAGCAGTCTAGTTCAAGCCCCTCAAAGCGGTCATCGTGACTCACAAAATCGTAATGACACGTTTGAAAACAAACCACATCATGGATGGGAATAGAACCCTCGATCAGCGACTCTTAAAACTCCTGATGGACGTATTAGCCACTGGGCCAGGTGGCTACAGTAAGTGTGATGGAGAAGTTCAATAGATAGGAGTAGCGAGGGAGTATATAGTAAAAATAGTTTCATTGCCGGTTACTTGTTAATGTAGGGTAAGTCAAGCTCCCGCTATTCCCGACTATTTTCCCCCTCCCCGAAAGTGATAGTTTGTTTGCCGGCTACTTGTTAAGGTAAAGCAAGTCTGCTCCCGCTATTCCCGACTTTTTTCCCCCACCCCGAAAGTGATTGTTTGATTGCCGGCTGCTTGTTAAGGTAGGGTCAGTCTAGCTCCATCTATCCCTTCGCCTCCTTCTTTCCCCCCCCAAAAGGTGACGTGTGGGGCTCTGGTCCAAACAGTAATCACTAGACTCACAGCTCCCAGCACTACTCTTGGATGACAGAGAGGGTCACCTGCCAATCAACGAGTAGAATTGATGGAGATGGACTAACGTCCAGAGACTTCCCCTTTTTGGATTTAATTACCCGTGCACCTGTATGAAATTGCAGGATGTAACCCCTTATCTTTGCAGTGGAAAAAACCTGCTTTCCTATCATCTGGACTGAGTATTCACGGATAGACTCTGTGAAGAACGACCCGGTGGGTTGTCATCAACACCTGCGACCCCCCCCCAATCATCGGCAACGGCTACGATTTCAACAACAAGCAGTGTCACCGACACCAGACAACCAAGTTTTATATTAGCGTTGAATTCAGTTATCATTTACATTTTTCATTTTTCATTTTCTTTATTGTAGGATTAATATTTCATATTTAAGTGTTTTATATTTCATTTTTTCTAAATAATAAAGTGTTTATGTTTGTCAGTTTTTATTCTTTTTCTATTCATTAATTTTCCTGAGGAGGAGCCAGCCTTGGTAATACTGTCTGAAGTTGTTACAGGGCTGATTAAGCCTTTACAAGTGGCGACCTTGCAAGGATCAACTCTACTGAATCAAGATTCAACTCCATCTCGAATCTACCATTGGAACTTCAACGCCTCATACTACAGACGGTTACCACCAGCCATGAGTAATCATTCTCTATGGTAGGACTACAGTACAGGTATTTAAAAGATTTGGTGATTATTATAGTCTCAATTTATTGTAAGTCAAGTCAAGGCAGGAATACTAGTTAATTCTGCCATCTATCTTTGTGTGAGCTTGAAACACTTTGGAGGATTAGACTCTAGGGATCCAAGATTTTCCAGTGACAATTTGTTTCATTGAGCTCTTTATTTTATCAGGGGAACTGTCGTTGGACACTCTTGATTTGTTGGTGAGAAGATTGGATGGTTAAGTGACCCCATTCTACTTACTGTTTGCTCGGAGCCGGCATAGAACCCTTCATTTTAATTAATACATATTGTTTAATTGGAGTAGGGATCGAGCGCTCTGATTTATTTACAGTTTGAGCAGAGCAGGAATTGAACCCTCCGTTTTGGTTAATACCCGTTTCATTTCCCCTGATAGTTTAAGTTATTCTTTGCAAGTATGGAGGAATACCAGTTTTGGATGAAACGCTGGAAGTAAGTTAGGAATAACAGGGAAAAACTTAGAATCTTTCATTAGTGCTAAGATCCAGGAAAGACTTGAAAGAGAGAGAATTGAGAGAAAAGAGAGACAGTTAGAAAGGGAAAGAGAAGAGAAAAAGAAGAGAGAGAGAATTGAGAGAGAAATCCAAGAAACACGGTTAGAACGAGAAAGAGAAGACAAAAAGGAGCGTGATAGACTTGATCGTGAAAAAGAGCTAGAGAACGTGAGGAACAGGCTAAAATATGTGAGGAACAGGCTAAAATAAGAGAACTTGAGGAAAGAGCAAAGGATAGAGAAGTTGAGGAAAAAGCTAGAGTACGTGAGGAAAAAGCTAGAGAACTTGAGTTAATAGAGAGAGAAAGGATCGCGAGCTCGAAAAATCTCGCCTTGAATTAGAGAATAAAAAGGGTTTAAATTTACACAACAACAATTAGAGGAAGGAGTAATTAAACATCATGCAGCTAGTGCACAATTCCAACACCTAATTTACCCCCTCACAGAGGGGGAAGACATAACTCATACATTACAGGTTTGAAAAAAACCGCTACCTTTGTGAATGGCGGCGACACTGGGCTACAGGTTAGGAATGTTATTTTCTGGTACCGCTTTGAAAATATATGCAACTTGTCGCAGGAATCAATTTAATTATAACCTACTGAAGAGGCAATCCTAAAGCATATCAAAAACCACTAATTCCCTTACAGGAAAGATTCAGGTAGCCACCTTACAGCCTGGCCAGAAACTTTCAACATTACAGGTAACACTCTTTGTTTGTTCCACTTTTGGAAGAAGGTTCGGGAATTGAATCAACAGTTATGAATCTCTTAGAAGACTTTTATGGTTGCTGACCAGTTCCTGAAAGCTCTTCCTCACCAGATACGAACATTCATTAGGAACGTAACCTGATTAAGCTGAGGGAAATTGCTGAGGCTGCTGACCTGTATGCTGAGGCTCACCAATTTCCTATAAAGACCTAAAGGGGTCGAACCCTAAGGGCAAGGGTTCATCAGACCTTAAGAAATCAAAGCCTCTAGTGGAAAGTAAAATGACTTCTTTTAATCCTGTTTGTCATTTGTGTGGTGTAAAGGGACATAAACGTCCAGATTGTCATTCTAAGAAGGTCCAAAAAGTTGGAAGATGTTTTAAAGACAGCAATGACCAAGCACCCTTCTGTTCAGGAACAGTTAATGGACTTAATGTATCTACCATTTTACGAGACACATGTATAGAGGAGGCAGTTAGGGTAAGATATAAACAGCTATTGGAGGATAGATAGGCTAATGAGAGCATAGGCAATGGGGTCGAAGAGGTATGGGGTAGGTTTAAAAATGTAGTGTTAGAGTGTTCAGCAGAAGTTTGTGGTTACAGGAAAGTGGGTGCAGGAGGGAAGAGGAGCGATTGGTGGAATGATGATGTAAAGAGAGTAGTAAGGGAGAAAAAGTTAGCATATGAGAAGTTTTTACAAAGTAGAAGTGATGCAAGGAGGGAAGAGTATATGGAGAAAAAGAGAGAGGTTAAGAGAGTGGTGAAGCAATGTAAAAAGAGAGCAAATGAGAGAGTGGGTGAGATGTTATCAACAAATTTTGTTGAAAATAAGAAAAAGTTTTGGAGTGAGATTAACAAGTTAAGAAAGCCTAGAGAACAATGGATTTGTCAGTTAAAAATAGGAGAGGAGAGTTATTAAATGGAGAGTTAGAGTATTGGGAAGATGCAGGGAATATTTTGAGGAATTGTTAAATGTTGATGAAGATAGGGAAGCTGTGATTTCGTGTATAGGGCAAGGAGGAATAACATCTTGTAGGAGTGAGGAAGAGCCAGTTGTGAGTGTGGGGGAAGTTCGTGAGGCAGTAGGTAAAATGAAAGGGGGTAAGACACCCGGGGATTGATGGGATAAAGATAGAAATGTTAAAAGCAGGAGGGGATATAGTTTTGGAGGGGTTGGGTGCAATTATTTAATAAATGTATGGAAGAGGGTAAGGTACCTAGGGATTGGCAGAGAGCATGCATAGTTCCTTTGTATAAAGGCAAAGGGGATAAAAGAGAGTGCAAAAATTATAGGGGGATAAGTCTGTTGAGTGTACCTGGTAAAGTGTATGGTAGAGTTATAATTGAAAGAATTAAGAGTAAGACGGAGAATAGGATAGCAGATGAACAAGGAGGCTTTAGGAAAGGTAGGGGGTGTGTGGACCAGGTGTTTACAGTGAAAAAATATAAGTGAACAGTATTTAGATAAGGCTAAAGAGGTCTTTGTGGCATTTATGGATTTGGAAAAGGCGTATGACAGGGTGGATAGGGGGGCAATGTGGCAGATGTTGCAAGTGTATGGTGTAGGAGGTAGGTTACTGAAAGCAGTGAAGAGTTTTTACGAGATAGTGAGGCTCAAGTTAGAGTATGTAGGAAAGAGGGAAATTTTTTCCCAGTAAAAGTAGGCCTTAGACAAGGATGTGTGATGTCACCGTGGTTGTTTAATATATTTATAGATGGGTTGTAAGAGAAGTAAATGCGAGGGTCTTGGCAAGAGGGGTGGAGTTAAAAGATAAAGAATCACACACAAAGTGGGAGTTGTCACAGCTGCTCTTTGCTGATGACACTGTGCTCTTGGGAGATTCTGAAGAGAAGCTGCCGAGATTGGTGGATGAATTTGGTAGGGTGTGCAAAAGAAGAAAATTAAAGGTGAATACAGGAAAGAGTAAGGTTATGAGGATAACAAAAAGATTAGGTGATGAAAGATTGAATATCAGATTGGAGGGAGAGAGTATGGAGGAGGTGAACGTATTCAGATATTTGGGAGTGGACGTGTCAGCGGATGGGTCTATGAAAGATGAGGTGAATCATAGAATTGATGAGGAAAAAGAGTGAGTGGTGCACTTATGAGTCTGTGGAGACAAAGAACTTTGTCCTTGAGGCAAAGAGGGGAATGTATGAGAGTATAGTTTTACCAACGCTCTTATATGGGTGTGAAGCGTGGGTGATGAATGTTGCAGCGAGGAGAAGGCTGGAGGCAGTGGAGATGTCATGTCTGAGGGCAATGTGTGGTGTGAATATAATGCAGAGAATTCGTAGTTTTGGAAGTTAGGAGGAGGTGCGGGATTACCAAAACTGTTGTCCAGAGGGCTGAGGAAGGGTTGTTGAGGTGGTTCGACATGTAGAGAGAATGGAGCGAAACAGAATGACTTCAAGAGTGTATCAGTCTGTAGTGGAAGGAAGGCGGGTAGGGGTCGGCCTAGGAAGGGTTGGAGGGAGGGGTAAAGGAGGTTTTGTGTGCGAGGGGCTTGGACTTCCAGCAGGCATGCGTGAGCGTGTTTGATAGGAGTGAATGGAGACAAATGGTTTTTAATACTTGACGTGCTGTTGGAGTGTGAGCAAAGTAACATTTATGAAGGGATTCAGGGAAACCGGCAGGCCGAACTTGAGTCCTGGAGATGGGAAGTACAGTGCCTGCACTCTGAAGGAGGGGTGTTAATGTTGCAGTTTAAAAACTGTAGTGTAAAGCACCCTTCTGGCAAGACAGTGATGGAGTGAATGATGGTGAAAGTTTTTCTTTTTCGGGCCACCCTGCCTTGGTGGGAATCGGCCAGTGTGATAATAAAATAAATAAAAAAATGTATAGTCATTTCTGATAAGCTGTTCCCTAATCTAAAAGAAACTCATTCCTCTGCTATACTTTCAGACTACTTGGGCCGTACAGACACTTTTCCTACCATCCGTTGTTACATTAGGTCTAAGTGGATCACAGGTTGGTCTGAAGCCGTACTAGCTCCCATCACTTCTTGCTCCGTACTAATAGGTAATGTAAAAGATGCCATTCTTCCGTCTGAGGTTGACCTTTCATCACCAAAGATGGACATAAGTGTTTCAGATCCTCTTCCTATAGAGTCGGAGAAGCCCCTCGAAAGTTCAGATGAGACAATGTCTCGTGAGATTCATGTGGGATTAAAAACCATTGATATTACTCTCGAAAGCGAGGTAGTAGGATCACCGGTTCACTTGTTAGATGAAAGTGAAGATATCACCTCCGATACTATAAATGTCTTGACTAGGGCTCAGACCAAAGCCCAGGCTTCTTCTACCTTGTATTGTGCCAAAACAAAAACATTCACATTGTTAAACTCACAAATTATAATGTAGTCACTTAGTCTTAATACCGTAATCTGTAAGGATTAATGTTGAGAATTAATCTAAGTCTTCCCAAACTGCCTAGCCATGCTAGGTGTCCTAGTGGCCCCCAATGCAATTAGTATTTTATAACATGTAAACCACACAATATCCAAATCCTGTAAACCCCACATTGTAACCCTTATAGAGAATAAACTTAATTTGACTTGATTTCATTGTGTTGCCAAAGAGTTAAGCTATTTTTCTATAAGAATAACTCAATTTCCATAATTTTTCGATTTTTTTTAAAGAGCGAAAATTTTTTTTTACGGCGGGGGGGCCCCCTTCACATGTTTTATCTCTTTAAATGCACATCTTTACTACAAATGCACACTTCACTAAAACCACATTTTTTTCTATAAACCGCTCTTTCACAATAAAGGCACATCTTAAATCCTAAATACCACCTTCAATGTATACCTATCTCCACAAAAAGGCACATCTTCACTAATAAATGCCCGTTTTTCCTGCTAAATGCACATCTCCGCATGAAACAGACATTTTCACTACTAAAGCAAAACCCCAATATGAAAACATATTTTTCACTACAAACGACATTTTCCACTAAGAAACGCACATATTCACTACTAAACGCACATCTCCACTAAGAGGCCACTCTTCACTAGTAAATCCCATCTTCACTAAAAAAAGGGCCATTTTCACATATAAACACTCTCTTACAAAAAACCCCCACTTCACACTAAGAAACTCTTCACAAATAAAGCACATCTTCATACTAACGCACACTTCACTAAAAACAGATACAGTTCACGCCATACACTCACATCCATATTTACCTTACACGGGGATATACAATTCGAATTCATGAAAAAGTTGATGTTCCAAGGTGACCGAAACGTCGCACAAGTACTTCCTGTTTTGCTTAAATCAATTCTTTTAACAAAGTTCAGATTTACAAAGTTGAAAAAAAGTAACGTCATTTCCCCCATTTAAGAAATTTTTTTTTTTGCCAATTAAAATAAAAGTTATTTCGTTAAGGGGAATTTACTTAAAAATAATTTTGACAAGATGATAATTTTGATGAAGTAACTTTTTTGGGTATCGATAATCACGCATCGTGAGTTATCATATAAGGCATCTGAGAAAAAGCATCAAAAAAAGCAAATTTGTAAGTGCTTTTGAAATTCAGGACCTTATAGCCCTGTTGGCTAAAATCTACCAACGGGGCACCGGTTGTTGGGCCCCAGCCCCCTTCTCGCGAGACTCGGGACTTTTCCAAATTTTTGCTAATTTCTTCGTTTTGCAGGAATTGGCAGAGGACAAGGGAGTCGCCTTAGTGGTATTAGTAAACCCATCAGAAAGCTTATTCCCCTAGCCCACTTCCCTTTCCGTTAAGTCATTATATTGAAGAGGCCTCTATAACTTATTAAATTGGAAAAATTATAGAGCGGGGACGAACGCTTGTGGCGAAAACAAACTTGGGGTTCGTTAGCCAAGGTAAAACCCGAAGAGCGCCAAGGTCAACCCGAGGATCCCCCGGGAAATGAGGCCGAACCCCAACCCGAGATCCAAGGCAGAACCCAGGAGCCCACCCGGCTGAGGGGGAATCCAACCCCAAGGATCACCCGAGACCAAACACGAACCCGAGGAGTCCCCGAGGTGGGGCCAACCCGAACTCGGGGAGTCCCAGAGACCGAACCAAAACCGAGGGTCGCCGGGGCCGAGGCCAAACCGACCCCGAGGATCTCACGACCTGAGCCGACCCAACCCGAGGATCGGCCAAACACAAACCTGGGGATCGCCCGAGGCCGAACCCAAACCCGAGGAGTCACCCCAGGCTGGGGGGGATCCGAACCCGGGGATTCGCCCGAGACCAACCCGAGGAGTCGCCCGAGGCCGGGAAGAACCGAACCCGAAAATTCTCCCGATCTGAGGCCAAACCCAACCTGAGGAGATGGCCGAACCCGAACCCAAGGAGCCCCGCCCGAGGCCGGGGCAGACTCCAAACCCGGGGAGCTCCTGAGCCTCGGGCCGAACCCGGGGATCGCCCGAACCGAACCCAAACCAGGGGTCGGGCCCTGGCAAATCCAACCAAGCATTCGCCCGAGGGAGGCTAAACCCGAACCCGGGGAGTCGCCAGAGACTGAACCAGAATCCAGAGTCGCTCGGGGCCAAGGCCCGAATCCGAACCTGAGGGTTTCCAGAGCCTGAGGCCGAACCCGAACCCGAGGATCGCCCGAATTTGCCCAACCAAGGAGTCTCCCGGGACCGAGCAGAGTCCAAACCCGGGGATTCCCCCCACTGGGGCGAACCCAAACCCGAGGAGTCCAAGAACCGAACCAGAACCCAGGAGTCGCTCGAGGCCGAGGCCGAATCCGAACCAGAGGAGTATCCTGAGCCTGATGCCGAACCCGAACCTGAGGAGTCGCCAGAGACCGAACCAGAACTCTAGGAGCGCATCCGTGGCCAGAGGAGCTTATCCAGGGCCTGGGGAGCTTATCCCGGGCCTCGGATAAGCCTTGGGGAGCTTATCCGTGGCCTGGGGAGCTTATCCACCCTGGGGAGCTTATCCCGGGCTTGGGGTGCTTATTTGGGGCCTGGGGAGCTTATCCGGGGCCTGGGGAGCTTATCCGGGGCCTAGGGAGCTTATTTGGGGCATGGGGAGCTTATCCGGGGCCTAGGAAGCTTATCCGTGGCATTGGGAGCTTATCCGTGGTCTGCGGAGCTCATCCCGGGCCTGGATCGGCCTC
The DNA here is from genome assembly GCF_026875155.1 of Cherax quadricarinatus. Lineage (NCBI taxonomy): Eukaryota > Metazoa > Arthropoda > Malacostraca > Decapoda > Parastacidae > Cherax > Cherax quadricarinatus. The sequence goes on along the minus strand of NC_069436.1, from coordinate 41,937,706 downwards.
GATCCGATGCCGAGGCCGAACCCGAACCCGAGGAGTCAATCGAGTATGAACCCGAGCTCGGGGAATCACCCGAGGACGAGCCCGAGGATTCGCGCGAGGCCGAGGTCGGACCGGAGGAATCGCTCGAGGCAGAAGTCGAACCCGAACCCGAGGATTCACCCGAAGTCGAGGCCGAACCCGAAACCGAGGAGTCGCCCGAGGCCGAACCCGAACCCGAGGAGTCAATCAGGGCTGAACCCGAACTCGAGGATTCACACGAGAACGAACCCGAGCCCGAGGAGTCGCTTGAGGCCGAGGCCGAACCCGAACTCGAGGTGCACCAAGTGACAGTGTCACTTTAGGAGGAATAGAGGGTAGACGCCCCGTAGGAGGGCCAGGGGACAGTGTCACCCCAGAAGGACGAAGGGACAGTCTCACAACAGGAGGATCAAGGGACAGTGTCATCCCAGGAGGACCAAGGGACAGTGTTATCCCATTAGGATCAAGGGACAGTGTCACCCCAGGAGGAACAAGGGACATTGTCATCCCAGGAGGGCCAGGCGGCAGTGTCACCCCAGGAAGGCTATTTGGAGGGGATAGACACATCTAGTAAACATTCCTCACTGTTAAACAGAGTTGTTAATATGGCACTGGTGTTTTATTCAGTGTTTCTCGTCCCTGTTGCACTGACATTGTTCAGCGTGTGAGGTGTTCCACTGAACAAAAATGACCCTTTCTACACAGTCCCTTATTATTTGTTAAAAGACTAATGAAAAAATTTTTTAAATTTAAATTTTACTTTTAAGTATTGTCCTAATATAAATGATTTACATATTTATTTTATATATATATATAATATATAATATATATATATATATAATATATATATAAATATATAAATATATATAATAAAATATATATATACCTGTCATACACCACAGCGGGTCTCAAAATCTGGTAACTCTGCATCAGAGTCCACAGTACCACAGACTCTGATACAGAGTTAGCAGCTCGATTCCTGCTATGGACGTAAGACAATATAAATGATTTCGCCTGTTTGTGAATTGCTACATATATGCATATATATATAATTTTTATTTTCAACAAGTCGGGCCGCTCCCACCGAGGCAGGGTGACCAAAGAGAAAGAAAGTCCCCAAAAAGAAAATACTTTCATCATTCAACACTTTCACATCACTAACACATAATCACTGTTTTTGTAGAGGTGCCCCAGAATACAACTTTTTAAAGAAGTATATACGTATAAAAAATCACATATCTCTCCAAACTGCCAATATCCTAAACCCCTCCTTTAGAGTGCAGGAAATTGTACTTCCCATTTCCAGGACTCAAGTCCGGTTATATAAAATAACCGGTTTCCCCTGAATCCCCTCAACTAATATTAAACTCTGCTCCACCCCAACAATCGTCAGGTCCCAAATACCTTTTGTCACCATTCACTCCTAACACCGCTCACGCACGCTTGCTGGAAGTTCAAACCCCTCGCCCACAAACACTCCTTTACTCGCTCCCTCAAACCTTGTCGAGGACGACCCCTACCCCGCCATCCTCCCCTACAGATTTATACGCTCTCCATGCCCATTCTACTTTGATCCATTCTCTCTAATGGGCCAAACCACCTCAACAAACCCTCTTCAGCCCTCTTACTAATACTTTTATTAACTCCACACCTTCTTCTAATTTTCACACTCCGAATTTTCTGCATAATATTTGCACCAAAACATTGCTCCTTAGACAGGAAAATCTCCACTGCTCCAACATCCTCCTCGCTCCCGCATTTACAACCCAGCTTCACACCCATATAAGAGCGTTGGTAACTACAAATGCTTCATACATTCCCTTCTTTGCTTCCGCAATAACATTTTTTGCCTCCACATATACCTCAATGCACCACTCACCTTTTTTCCCTTCATCAATTCATGATTAACCACATCCTTCAAAAATCCATCCGCTGACACGTCAACTCCCAAATTCTGAAAACATTCACTTCTTCCATACTCCTCCTCCCCAATTTGATACCCAAATTTTTTTCTATATCTAAATCATTTGATACTCTCATCACCTTACTCTTTTCTATGTTCACTTTCAAACTTTCTACCTTTACACCCATCTCCCGAACACCCTAGAATTTAAATTCTTTTACAACCCATCTATAAATATATTAAACAACCATGGTGACATTGTACTCCCTGTCTAAGACCTACTTTAAACCGGGGAAATAGTCTCCCCTCTCTTTTACAACCACCCTAACCTGAGCCTCACTATCCTCATAAAAACTATTTACAGCATTTTAATAACTTACCACCTATTCTATACACTTGCAACATCTGCCACATTGCTCCCCTATCCACTCTATCATATGCCTTTCAAATCCATAAATGCAATAAAACTTCCCCACCTTTATCTAAATACTGCTCACATATATCCTTCAATGTAAACTCTTAATCTACACATCCCCAAAACACTCTAAAACCTCCTTGCTCATCCGCAAACCTACATTCTGTCTTACCTCTAATTCGTTCAATAATAACCCTACCGTACACTTTTCCTCGTATACTCAGTAAACTTATTCCTCTATAATTTTTAAAAAAATCTCTTTTGTCCCCTTCTCTTTATTTAAAGGGACTATAAAACACACTCTGCCAATCCCTAGGTAAACCCTTCCCCTCTTTCATACATTTAATAAACAAAAATACCAACCACTCCAACACTACATCCCCACATGCTTTTAATAATTATGTCATGATGCCGTCAGTTCCAGCTGCTTTACCCCCTTTCATTCCACGTAATGCCTCACGCAGTGGTAGAGTTTTCGGGTCTGTAAATATCGTCAACAGAGACTTTTTCCTTAGTACTGATATCTTTTATAAAGTCTTCTTTGTCTGTATCATAGGCTGTCAGGAGAGAGTAGTCTACGTGTTTAGCAATGACTGTGCTTTTGGCACGGTGCTCAGGAGTCCAAATAATGGTGAAGCCTGCGTTGAGAAGTTTTTGTCTGGTATCGCTTGAGGTGTACGCTTCGTACGAATGTTTGTCAAGAAGGAGTTTGAAGCCTGAGTTGGTTTTGAAGACTTTAAACTACAGATCAGTGTCATTGGCTTGTGTAGTATGTAAAGTCTTGGAAAAGATTATCAGGGCTCATGATAATCAGCACAGCTTTAGAGATGGGAAATTTTGTGTCACAAATCTACTTGAGATCTAGTTACAATGACGATGACCATGTAATAATTAGTACTTGTTAAGCTCAAACTATTTTAAACAAATCAAAGACATATTTCGAAATTCAACAGCGGAATTAAATAAAAATCACAGATGCTCGAACAAAGTCAACCCTAGTTAAAGTCGGCATGAGATTCAACAATCTGACCAAAAGTTTGTTGGTATCTATCAAGATGATGAACATATAAGTGGTAATAATTCAAAAGTTAGAGAAATTATCAGTGATCAGTACAGAAAGTCGCATCTAAATCACATATAGTTAGTTTAAGATATAAGATTTCCGGCACCCAGACTGGTGAGACAGACCTTGGCTTTCCTTTTGACCCCGAACGGTCCACCTTAAGCACCTGACTGGCTTACGTCCCGAATAACGATGCACCTTAAGAACACGACATCTCAAGTTTCAGCCAATTCAACTTAAGTTGATTCCTCTCAGTCACAGTAAGTATTAGCCGTTGCCACTGAAATTCACCGTCCTTGATCTGATGAACACTGCAAAATAAATCTTATCCCAGCAGAGTTGGGGTTAAATATCAAAATCTGGTGTAGATAAAAACTTTACAACCCTTAGTTTTCTATATTTTGTCATTTTTGTCGATGTGTCACCTCACGTCTTAATGGAATATTGTCTAAATAACTTGATATTTATAAATGTTTCATTTTTTCGACTGTCGATATTAAAGCAAATATTGTTGTAGATGATTAGATGTTACGTGGTGCCCTGCACAACTGTGCCATATCTGACTAGGTCAAATATGAGTGGTCATATTACTATGTCATCTGTGTCATATTAACCGTGTGTCCCCATAAGCTGACTCTGTGTCATAGTATATGATTGGTGTCTTACGTGAAATGTGTCATAATATCTAATTTGTGTCATACCTGACTGTTTTTATATTACATGACTGTGGGGCACATTATCAGATTGTAAGTCATATTATCTGGCTCCCGTGACACATTATCAAATATCTGTTGATTTCTTTACTGTGAATCAAATTTTTATATTGTCTAGTTTATTGAAAATCCTCTCAAAGTTTCTGAAACTGAACTTTTCAGACCTGAGTACACTAAGTTTCCCTTGTCTGTTACACACCTTCTTTGGTAAAAATAATTTTCCAACAACCCGTAGACAACATGAAACAATCACTCGTTCTCCCCGAAAATTTGCTATTGTTGTTTAACTTCTTTGATTTATACAGAATATTACTTAATGTAATCACGTTCACTAACTCAGTTTTTGTATAATTAAACATCGCCTGGCGAGCATGAGGCATCAGTCAGAACCCAGGCTTAGGCGAGACAGATGTTACATAGGCTACATATTTCACTAATCCAATAAAACCAGGAGCAATCGCCGAGAAGAAATGTTCTAAATCATCAACCCCCAGAGAACCAACTACACACCTCCAAGATACACTCATACACAGGTACAGGGCTATTGTCCAAAGGAGACATGGGCATATGAAGCAGGTACAAACCCCATCAAACGAGAGGCTCAAAGGAAAAGAAGACAAGACTTATGCTAAGGCCCTATTTCATAGCAGACCTAGAGACTGTTGACTGGCCTACAGAATTCTCCAATGCCAATGGTATTGACGTTTGGTCGACATTTTTCTTAACAAAATACTTAGCTATACAACAAAAAATGTCCCATAAAACAAACAGATCCGAAAAACGGCTTGGTTTCCCTGGCAACCACACCATCGAATTCTTGATAAGAAACCCAATATGAAAAGCAATATAGCAGGGGAAAACACAAAGTATTCTTTTAAACAAAAATTCAAAGTTTCCCCGAAAATTTAAAAAAGAAAGCCAAGCAATGACACTCCAGCAGATTCAAGGCACAAAAGGAGATATAAAAAAAACCTGGGAAAAAACACTTTCCCAGATTCCTGGGGACCCACAAACTGACAAAAAAACCAAGAATATTGTTTTTAACTAAACCTCATGAAAACACGCACTCTGCATTCCCACTGATACAGATAAACGACTTCTTCCAACATAGGATCTAATCTCCGCCAGTAAAATCCCACGTACCAATGCCGGTGCCGGGGACTACTTAGATGGGAATTTTCGCCAAATCCTTCTATCTTGTACTGAGTCATAAAGTCACTTATAAAATAACCCGGGGATCTGTCTCACACGTCCCACCATTATTGTACAACGAGCAGCCCATGTCCTTTTGCATGCTATTACATTACTTTTTTAACAAGTCACTAGAAACTAGTAACTTTTCCCGACACAACTCTCAAGACAGCAAGGGTTTACACCAATACATAAAGGTGAACCTACAGACATAAACAACTATAGGCCAATATCATACCATTGCTATCCAAAATCTTCGAGGAACTCGTGCACAGGAGACTATATTCATTTATATTGTCACAAAACATACTCAACCCTGCCAATTTGGGATTCAGGAAAATAAAAAGAGCAAGGCTGAGGAATGAAAGGGGAGAGCTGCTGAGAGCAGGGATAGCAATGAGGGGAGTGCAGGTAGACAAGATGACAGTCCCGTGTAGAGGCAGACACAAGCCACCAAGATCCACAGGAAAAAATAAAGAAACAATCACATATGTACAAATGGACCCAAAGAACATAGAGGAAAAGGCAATGGAAGGAGAGAGGAGAGGTCAGTCTTAATACAGGGCTTCAGGAGGAACCAAAGGAGGACACACAATGAAAGAACTGCGAGATATAAAAAACAGAGATTGAAAACATCATCATAGAAATAGGCGAGGAGGACAGACTGAGATAACAAATTTTTCCAAGATAGGCGGGAGGTACATCGAAAGAGGAAGAAATCAGTCTTTCAACTGATTTTTCAAAGAAAAATGGTGCGGGACAGGATCCTGCAAGAGGAATTTAGGCTGAGGAAGTCATCAGTATAAAAAGAGTGTTACTACACATAATAGAATATAAAAAACAGTATCTAATATATTATAATATAATATCTTTATTACTGTTAAGTTAAAGTACAGGGTATACAGTTCTAGTGACTTCAACGAACAACACTATATAGAAAAGTCACTTGTTATGCAGAGCATTTAGAAAAATTAGGTCAGTTTCGTCCCAGGATGAGACTCACGCCAATCGACTAACACCCATTTACTTATTTTTAACTGATGGGTGAACATAGACAACCGTGTAAAGAAACATTCCGAATGCTTCTAGCTTCTAACCCTCGCTGGGAATCGAACCAAGACCCCTCAGATTATGAAGTGAAAGCTTTACTCAACAGGGCCAATTGGCACCAAGAACAAGAACAAAATGACAGCAGCTGAGAGGACACATAAACGAAAGGGACTAGAAAGAGAGCCAAGGACAGAGTCATAGAGGACAGCCAGAGCCGATCCAAAAGAGCAACAAGCTCAAGCACACACAAAACTCCCCTCAGACCCCTCCAAGAACCCCACAGCAAAACACACTATCCCAATACAACAACACCCACACTCACTAAGCCCCCCCCCCCAACTAGGCAGTAGATCCCACAGCCTACGTGAGATGTCTACTGCAACCCCCCAGGTGTGATACACCAAAGATGATAGAATAATGGCTAAATGGGAGGAGTGACATGAAAGAATCAAAATGCCATCACCGAATATCAAATAACTCATCAGAAACCAACTCACAATAGGATAATACATGTATATCTTTCTAACGGATATGATATCCTTAGGAAACCATACCACAGGAGGCACTGAACCCGCGGGAAGAGAGGGGGTGGAGGATGGCACTGCTAATTAAATCCAATGGACTTTGATGAGCTGGAGAGAGGAGCATAGCAGAAACAAAAATACATAATGGGAAAACTTCAAGTTTGGAGGTTTGAGATGGAAAAGTCAATAATAGGAGTAGTGATGGAGTGTATAGTAACAATAGTTTCATTGCCGCTACTTGTTAAGGAAGGGAAATATACTCCCGCTATCCCCCTCCCCCCCCCCTTTTTCCCCTCCCCAAAGTGATAGTTTTGATGCCGGATGCTTGTTAAAGGTAAGGGTCAGTCTAGCTCCCGCTATCCCTTCCTTCCCTCCTACCCCCACTCCTCCCGAAAGGTGACGTGGTGGGGCTCCGGTCGACAGTAATCAGTCGACTCACACTCCCAACACTACTGTAATACACGCCTGAATCATATTTTAGTGGACTTATTGTTAAAAGCTTCACTTTGACCATAATTAACTTAGTCTTTTAGTCTTTAACTGTTTAATGTTTTAATAATCACCACATCTTTTAGTTATTGTACTTATCGTGAGAGTGATTTCTTAAGCAGTGGGTAATCTGTCTCTCTTTACAGCTTGGAATGACAGAAAGAGGGTCACCTGCCAACCAACGAGAAGAATAGAAGGAGACGGCAACGTTCCTGAGAACGTCCCATGTTTAATCTACATTACCGTTATTAAGCCAACAAGGACCTAACCCCTCATCCATAGCAGTGGTAACGAACCTGTTTTTCCTGTCATCTGAAGTAATTATTCACGGCTTACACTCTGTGAAGAACGAGGCGGTGGTGGGTCACCAAACACCTACTACCACCCCCCCAACTTCAGCAAGGCTACGATTTTCAACAACACGCAGTGGTCACCCTACACCTGACAACCCCATTACCACGGTATACCTATATTAGCATTGAGTTCAATGTAATGTTTTTTTTTCATTTATTTTTCATTTTTCATTCATATTAGGATACCCCTTCATGTTTTAATTGTTATTACATTTTCTTTTTCCGTTTTCTAAATAAAAAAGTGTTTATCACTGTCTGTTATTATTTCTTTTCTATTCATTAATTTTCCTGAGGAGGAGCCAGTCGTGTAATACTGACTGAACTGTGTACAGGGCTGAGTAAGCCTTCACGAAGGTTCCAAGGAAGGCAAGGCAGGAATGTGATGATAGTAACAGAGCTAGTTACACACTGGCTGAAGTGGCAGAAGGGCTCATGCAAGCAGAGCAAAGCTACTGGTTGTGGGAGACTTCAATCTAAGGAAATCGACTGGGAAAATCTTGAAGCCAACATGGGGGCCTGAAATGTGGAGGAATAAGATGATGGAGGTGGTTACTAGGAAAACCTCATGTACCAAAATGGAAGGGGACACTACCAGAGAGAGAGAGGACAGATAAACCAGCAAGACTTGGACCTAGTATTCACCTTGAGTAGTGCAGATATTGAGGAAATCACGTATGAAAGACCTTTTGGGGCCAGTGAACACGTGGTTCTGAGCTTCGAATACATAGTAGAGTTAGAAGTGGAGAGGGAAGCAGAAAGGGCAGGACGAATGAAGCCAAACTTTGGGAGAGGGACTACACAGGCATGGAGAATTTCCAGCATGGGTTTCAGTGAGACAGAGAACTGACAGGGAAGTCAGTAAACGAGATGACGCTGTATGTGACAACAATGTGCAAAGAAGCTGAGGAGAGGTTTGTACCCAAGGGTAACGGAAATAATGAGAAAGCCAGGATGATCCCTTGGTTCACCCAAAGGTGTAGAGAGGCTAAAACCTAGTGTATTAGAGAATGGTAGAAGTATGCAAGGCAAAGGACCCAGGAGAATAAAAGGGGAGCAGTCTAGTTCAAGCCCCTCAAAGCGGTCATCTTGACTCACGAAATCGTAATGACACGTTTGAAAAGAAACCATATCATGGGTGGGAATAGAACCCTCGATCAGCAACTCTTAAAACTCATGATGGACGCATTAGCCACTGGGCCAGGTGGCTACAGTAAGATTCATCCAACTAGGTATATTTATACACCATAGGAATGTTAGCGTAGGCACTACTCTGACCACAAATGCATGCCGTCATGATGACAAATTTTTGAGGGGACTACTACTACTACTACTACCATCACCTCTTCCTGCCTATATATAGCCGTCCTACTCCACCTCTGTTTAGTGTGACTTTGTCAATGGTCCAAGTCGGACCGAAACGTCGTCGTAAGCTTCTCTCTTTTATGTGCGGGTTATTTGTGTATTTGTAGTGTTAACAGTAGATAATGCAGCAGCACGAGAAGGACGAGAAAAGCCAAACTTCAAAAAAGGGACAACATGGGCGTAAGAAGATTCCTGCATAAAGTGCAGTGGGAAAGAGAACTAAAGGGAAAGAGAGAATATGAAATGATGGAACTAGTGATCACTAATTGCAGGGAGGCAGAAGGTACAAAAGGGTAAGACCAGAGTGAACCCATAGTTTAACTGGAGGTGTAAAGAGGCCAGAGAAAAGTGTATTACAGCATGGAAAAACTATAGAAGGCAAAGGACTCAAGAAAACAAGGAGTTGAGCAGAAGAACCAGAAAAGAATATGTAGGGACAAGGAGAGAGGCGCAAAGACTGTACAAGAATGACACAGCATCAAAGCTAAATCTGAACCAAAGTTGTTATACAGTTACACTAGGCGATAAACAGTCAAAAATCAGGCAATCAGGCTGAGGAAAGAGGGAGGGGAGCTTACGAAGAGTGACAGGAAGTATGTGATGAGCTTAACACAAGATTAAGAGAAGTATTCAAAATAGAGACAGAAATGCTTCCAGCAAACCATGGAGGTAGGTTGCACCAGCAGGTGCTGGACAGAATACACATAACCAAGGAGAAAGTCAAGAAACTGCTAGGAGAACTAAATATCTCAAAGGCGATGGGCCCAGATATATATCTCCATGGGTCTTGAGAGAGGGAACAGAGGAATTGTGTGTGCCACTATCGAAACTGGGCAGTTGCCTGAGGCGTGGAAGACAGCAAATGTAGTTCCAATTTTTAGGAAAGGAGACAGGAAGGCAGTATTAACACTCAAAATTCCCAGACAAAATGATGGCAAATACCTTGGCCTATACCTTGACAACAACCTAAATTTCAGCACGCATATCTAACACATAACAAAAAAAGTATCCAAAACGGTGGGGGATCCTCTCCAAGATACGATACTACGTGCCTCAAACTGCCCTTCTCACACTATACCATCATTTATATCCATACCTAACCTATGCTATCTGTGTTTGGGGGTTCAACTGCAGCAACACATCTAAAGCCAATAATAACCCAACAGAAAGCTGCAGTAAGAATAATCACTAAACCCCATCCCTGGCAACACACTCCCCCACTCGTCATAGATCTAAATCTACTCCCTGTTCAGAACATCCACACTTACTACTGTGCAATCTATATCTACAGGACCTTAAATTTCAATATTAGCCTTGACCTAAAACGCTTTCTTGATAGTTGTGAAAGGATCCACAGGCATAGCACCAGACACAAACATCTCTATGACATTCTCCGTGTCCAACTAAACCTTTACAAAAATTCAATGTATTTCAAAGGACCTAAAACCCTGGAAAAACCCTACCTGAAAACCCTAGAACTGCAGAAAACATTCATCACTTTCAAACTGCAGTTAGAAAACATCTTATCTCCCTGATCCCCCCCGAAAACTAACTACATGATAACCACCTGGGGTTCACAATTACACTCACTCACCCACTGACTATAAACCAAGAAATACTAATCTTAATCTTAAAATAATAAAACCTAACTAGTCATAAGTTTACCTATGATACTCCAATATAGACACCTTGTATTGTGCAAAACAAAAACATTCACATTGCTAAACTCACAAATTATAATGTAGTCACTTAGCCTTAATACCATAATCTGTAAGGAATTTTAAAGTTGAGAATTAATCTAAGTCTTCCCAAAATGCCTAGCCATGCTAGGTGTCCTAGTGGCCCCCAATGCAATTAGTATTTTATAACATGTAAACCACACAATATCCAAATCCTGTAAACCCCACTTTGTAACCCTTATAGAGAATAAACTTAATTTGATTTGATTTGATTGTGTTGCCAAAGAGTTAAGCTATTTTTCTATAAGAATAACTCAATTTCCATAAATTTTTTATTTTTTTAAAGAGCGCAAAAAATTGGACGGTCGGCCCCTTCACATATAAATGCCTATCTTCATTACTAAATGCACATCTTTACTACTAAATGCACATCTTCACTACTAAATGCACATCTTCACTACTAAACACACATCTTTACTACTAAACGCGCATCTTCACTAATAAAGGCACATCTTCAATCCTAAATACTCACCTTCACATGTATATGCCTATCTTCTCTACTAAAGGCACATCTTCACTAATAAATGCACGTATTCACTGCTAAATGCACATCTCCGCTATGAAACAGACATCTTCACTACTAAATGCACATCCCCAATATGAAACACATATCTTCACTACTAAACGCACATTTTCACTAAGAAACGCACATATTCACTACTAAACGCACATCTCCACTAAGAGACGCACGTCTTCACTAGTAAATGCACATATTCAGTTAAAAAAGCACACTACTAAACGCTCATCTCCTCAATGAATCACACTTCTCTACTAAATGCACATCTTCACTACTAACCTCAACAAACCCTCTTCAGCCCTCTGACTAATACTTCTATTAACTCCTCACCTTCTCCTAATTTTCACACTCCGAATTTTCTGCATAATATTTGCACCAGACATTGCTCTTAGACAGGACATCTCCAGTGCCTCCAACCGCCTCCTCGCTGCAGCATTTACAACCCAAGCTTCACACCCATATAAGAGTGTTGGTACTACTATACTTTCATACATTCCCTTCTTTGCTTCCATAGATAACATTTTTTGAAAAACAACTGTACTACTCCAGCAGATTCACTGGCACAAGAGGAGATATAAAAAGACCTGGAAAACACTTTCCCAGATTCTGGGGACCCACAAACTGAAAAAACCAAGAATATTGTTTTAACTTAACCTCATGAAACACCACTGCATCCCACTGATACAGCTAACAAGATAAACGACTTCTTCTCAAACATAGGATCTAATCTCGCCAGTAAAATCCCACGTACCAATGATGGTGCCTGGGACTACCTAGATTGGAATTTCCCAAATTCCTTCTATCTTGTACTTACTGAGTCCACGGAAGTCACGGCGATCATAAAGTCACTTAAAAATAAATCGGGGAATCTGTGTCACGTCCCACCATTATTGTACAAGCGAGCAGCCCATGTCCTTTCGCATGCTATTACATTACTTTTTAACAAGTCACTAGAAACTAGTACTTTCCCGACACTACTCAAGACAGCAAGGGTTACACCAATACATAAACAACTATAGGCCAATATCAAACTTACCATTGCTATCCAAAATCTTCGAGAAACTCGTGCACAGGAGACTATATTCATTTATAAAGTCACAAAACATACTCAACCCCTGCCAATTCGGATTCAGGAAAAATAAAAGCATGGCTGAGGAATGAAAGGGGAGAGCTGCTGAGAGCAGGGATAGCAATGAGGGGAGTGCAGGTAGACAAGATGACAGGTCCCGTGTCGAGGCAGGACCAAGCCACCAAGAGTCACAGGAAAAAATAAAGGAGACAATCGCTATGTACAAATGGGACCCAAAGACATAGAGGGAAAGGCAATGGAAGGAGAGAGGGACAGGTCAGTCTTAATACATGGGCTTCAGGAGAGCCAAAGGAGGACACACAATGAAAGACGGTAGAAATAAAAACATGATATTGAAAACATCATCATAGAAATAGGCGAGGAGGACAGGACTGAGATAACAAATTTTCAAAGAATAGCGGGAGGTACTCGAAGAGGAGAAATCAGTCTTTCAAACTGATTTTCAAGAGAAAAATGGTGCGGGACAGGATCCTGCAAGAGAAATTTAGGCTGAGGAAGTCATCAGTATAAAAGAGGGTGTTACTACACCATAATAGAATATAAAACAGTATAATATATTATAATATAATATCTTTATTTACTGTAAGTTAAAGTACAAGGTATACAGTTCTAGTTGACTTCAACGACATACTACTATATAGAAAGTCACTTGTTATGCAGAGCATTTAGGAAAAATTAGGTCAGTTTCGTCCCAGGATGAGACTCACGCCAGTCGACTAACACCCATGTACTTATTTTACTGATGGGAGAACATAGACAACCGGTGTAAAGAAACATTCCCAATGCTTCTACTCTCGCTGGAAATCGAACCAAGACCCCTCCCAGTATGAAGTGTAAGCTTTACTCAACAGGCCAATTGGCACCAAGAACAAGAACAAAATGGCAGCAGCTGAGAGGACACATAAACGAAAGGGACTAGAAAGAGAGACAAGGACAGAGTCAGTAGAGGACAGCCAGAGCCAATCAGAGCAACAAGCTCAAGCACACACAAAACTCCCCTCAGAACCCCACAGCAAAACACACTATCCCAATACATACAACACTCCACACTCACAGCTACCTCCCCAACTATGCAGTAGAATCCCACAGCACACTGTGAGATTCTAGTACAACCTCCCCCAGGTGTGGTACACCAAAGATGATAGAATAATTGATAAATGGGAGGAGTGACACGAAGGAATCAAAGTGCCATCACCGAATATCATAGCTCTCACAGAAACCAAGCTCACAATAGCGATAACACATGCTATCTTTCTTACGGGATATGATATCCTTAGGGAACCATACCACGGGTGTGACTGAACCCACGGGAAGAGAGGTGGTGGAGGAGTGGCACTGCTAATTAAAAACCAATGGGAATTTGATGAGCTGGAGATAGGAGACATAGCAGAAACAAAAGACTACATAATAGGAACTCATCAGTTTGGAGGTTTGTGAGGGAAAGGTTGAATAGTTAGGAGTAGAGAGGGAGTGTATAGTAACAATAATTTCATTGCCGGCTACTTGTTAAATTAAGGTAGGGTAAGTCCAGCTCCCGCTATTCCCCAGCCCTTTTTTTCCCCTCCCCGAAAGTGATAGTTTGATTGCCGGCTGCTTGTTAAGGTAGGGTCAGTCTAGCTCCCACTATCCCTTCCCCTCCCTCTTCCCCCCCCCCCCGGAAAGGTGACGTGAGGGGCTCCAGTTAAAGAGTAAATCATTCGACTCACAGCTACTGTAAGTACATGGCTAATCATATTTTAGTGGACTTATTAGTTGAAAGCTTTACTTTCGGGTTCTGGTTCGGCCTCGGCATTGGACCGAGGCCGAACCAAGCCACGGATAAGCTCCGCAGGCCACGGATAAGCCCCTCATGCCACGGATAAGCTTCCTTGGCACACGATAAGCTCCCCATGCCAGAAATAAGCTACCTAGGCCCCGGATAAGCTCCCCACGCCCCGGATACGCTCCCCAGGCCCCAAATAAGTGACCCAAGCCCGATATAAGCTCCCCAGGGTGGATAAGCTCCCCAGGCAATGGATAAGCTCCCCAAGGCTTATCCGGGGCTCGGGATAAGCTCCCCAGGCCCTAGATAAGCTCCTCAGGCCCCGGATACGCTCCTAAGGTTCTGGTTCGGCCTCTGGCGACTCCTCAGGTTCGGGTTCGGACTCAGGCTCAGGATACTCCTCGAGTTCGGATTCGGCCTCGGCCTCGAGCGACTCCTCGGGTTCTGGTTCGGTCTCTTGCGACTCCTCGGGTTCGGGTTCAGCCTCAGCCTCGGGCGAATCCCAGGGTTCGGACTCTGCCTCGGCCTCGAGCGACTCCTCTGGTTCGGGTTCAGCTTCGGGCGACTCCTCGGGTTCGGATTCTGCCTCAGGCTCTGGAAACTCCTCGGGTTCGGATTCGGCCTTGGCCTCGAGCGACTCCTCGGGTTCTTGTTCAGTCTCTGGCGACTCCTCGAGTTCGGGTTCAGCCTCAGCCTCGGACGAATGCTCTGGTTCGGATTCTGTCTCGGCCTCGGGCGACTCCTCTGGTTTGGGTTTGGCTTCGATCTACTCCTCGGGTTCTGCCTGAGGCTCAGGAGACTCCTCGGGTTCGGATTCGGCCTCGGCCTCGAGCGACTCCTCGGTTTCTGGTTCAGTCTCTGGCGACTCCTCGAGTTCGGGTTCAGCCTCAGCCTCGGACGAATGCTCTGGTTCGGATTCTGTCTCGGCCTCGGGCGACTCCTCTGGTTTGGGTTTGGCTTCGGTCGACTCCTCGGGTTCTGCCTGAGGCTCAGGAGACTCCTCGGGTTCGGATTCGGCCTCGGCCTCGAGCGACTCCTCGCGTTCTGGTTCGGTCTCTGGCGACTTCTCGGGTTCGGGTTCATCCTCAGCCTCGGGCGAATCCTCGGGTTTGGATTCTGCGTCGGCCTCGGGCGACTCCTCGGGTTCGGGTTCGGCCATCTCCTCAGGTTCGGGTTTGGCCTCAGACTAGGGAGATTCCTCGGGTTCGGATTCGGCCTCGGCCTTGTGCGACTCCTCGGGTTCGGTCTTGGGCGAATCCTCGGGTTCGGATTCCACCTCAGCCTGGGGTGACTCCTCGGGTTCGGGTTCGGCCTCGGACGACTCCTCGGGTTTGTGTTCGGCCGACTCCTCGGGTTGAAAATCCAAATGAGTCACAAGGATGTTAAGGAATATTTCTTTAACCTGAGAGTTGTCAGAAAATGGAATAATTTGGAGACTGAAGTCGTGGAGACAAGTTCCATTCAGAGCTTTAAAAAGAGGTATGATAAAGCTCATGGAGAAGGCAGAGAGTGACTTAGTATCGGCCAGTGAAGAGGCAGAGCCAGGAGCTATGACTTGATCCCTGAATTATTGTGGCCCCTGAATGGGTCACAATGTATATAATGTATATTACCTGTTCATATAATTTTATATTGCTGATATTTGCAATATTAGATAAATCGTAAATATATTGCTTTATATTATTATTGGGGAGTTATTTCTTGGGTAGCTTTAGGTAGAGGTTGTTTTGATAAGGACCTGCCTCGCATGGGCCAGTAGGCCTTCTGCAGCATTCCTCCATTCTTATGTTCTTATGTTCTTATTATTAGGAAGGATGTAACATTAATACATTATTCAGTGCTCATTGTTAGAGAGTGTTAAGCAGCTGCCGCATTGTCTAACTACTGTAACTACCACTCCGCTTGTTTCGCTGCCGGCTTCTCTGTAGTTGCTGGGCAGCAACAGTCCACGGAGAGTCACGTGATCAGTGTGTGGTGATCACACCTCACCTGGGTGAGGAGACTGCCTTGCCTATTGCTAGCTCTCTCTGATGGTGATTCCAACAACACCTCCCTCTCCAGCTCTCCCTTGCTGGCCCTTATTGGAACATCGTCTCTGTCGCTCTCTCTTGTTGTTAGTTCTGTGTAACTCTGTTCACAGAGACTTAGTGATTTTCGACGTTTTACTGAGGTTGTGTGTCACACTGACACTGAGGAACTCAGGTCCTGAGCTGTACCTTCTGACATAATTTGTACTGGTATCTGTGTATACTGTCACAGTCGGGTATTTTCTTATGCTGAACTTAGACTCAGTAGTGTGAGGGAAAAGTTCAATAGATAGGAGTAGCGAGGGAGTATATAGTAACAATAGTTTCATTGCCAGCTACTTGTTAAGGTAGGGTAAGTCAAGCTCTTGCTATTCCCGCCTTTCCCCCCCCTCCCCGAAAGTGATAGTTTGCTTGCCAGCTACTTGTTAAGGTAGGGTAGGTCCAGCTCCCGCCTTTTCTCCCCCACCCCTAAAGTGATAGTTTGATTGCTGGTTGCTTGTTAAGGTAGGGTAGGTCCAGCTCCGGCCTTTTCTCCCCCACCCCTAAAGTGATAGTTTGATTGCCGGCTGCTTGTTAAGGTAGGGTCAGTCTAGCTCCCGCTATCCCTTCCCCTCCTTCTTCCCCCCCCCCCCGAAAGGTGACGTGTGGGGCTCCAGTCCAAACAGTAATCACTAAACTCACAGCTCCCAGCACTACTGTAAGTACATGCCTGCCTTGTATTCCAGTGGATTTATTGGTTGAAAGCTTCACTTTTGACCAATAATAAACTTAGTCCTTTCAGTCTTGCTCTAGGTTGACTGTTGTAATAATCACCACATCTTTTAGGTATTGTACTTATCATGGAGAGTGATTTTTTAAGCAGTGGGTAACCTGTCTATATTTTCAGCTTGGATGACAGAGAGGGTCACCTGTCAGTCAACGAGAAGAACTGATGGAGATCGACTAACGTCCTGAGACTTCCCCTTTTTGGATTTAATTACCTGTGCACCTGTATGAAATTGCAGGACATAACCCCTCATCATTGCAGCGGTAAAGAACCTGCTTTCCTGTCATCGGGATAGAATACTCAAGGCTATACTGTGAAGAACTAGCCAGTGGGTTGTAACCAACACCTGCCCCCATCATCGGCAACGGCTACGATTTCAACAAGCAGTGTCACCAACACCAGACACCCAAGTTTTAAATTAGCGTTGAATTCACTTATCATTTATATTTTTCATTTTTCATTTTCTTTAATGTAGGATTAATATTTCATATTTAAGTGTTTTATATTTTATATTTTCTATATAATAAAGTGTTTATGTTTGTCTGTTATTATTTCTTTTTCTATTCATTAATTTTCCTGAGGAGGAGTCAGCCTGAGTAATACTGACTGAAGTTGTTACAGGGCTGAGTAAGTCTTCACAAGTAGTATGAGAGTTTTGTGATTTCTGTGGAGGATCTGCTGATGGTCCCTACTTAGGTCATTATGTTATCTCATTGTTCCTGATTCTGTGTTGCTGCTGCTTGTCATAATGCTGTTCGGCGAATCGGTCGTTTTACTGTTCAAGCAAGCTGTTCTGATTGCCACGTTGGTCAAGAAGTTAGTTTATTCGAGGACTTTTTTTTCAGTCACTGGTTAAGTCGAGTCGAGTCTTGAGACATAGTTAACTACTTAGAGCACTTACACGCATACTTACTTGTATATATTAGTATCATGTTCTTAAATGCTGAGAGTGTACCAGACGGTACTTAAAAGCCATTAAGATATGATATGTGCCTTCAGCACAATACTACTGTACACTAGAGAAGTGTAGGAACTTGTATCCTATATCATATTAAGTAGATTACTTAGATTTACTTTGATATTATCCACCTAGACAACTTTATCTTTATTAATAAACTTCTTAAATTTTAATTTCTTTAGTTAGTAGCCTACCAGTTGTAATCCTGAAGCACTAACGAATCTTACTGTTAAATTCTAATGGATAATTGGACCAGGATACTGACTATCTGTTACAAAAACCCAATAACAGGCTGGATGCTAGGTGGGCACTCTAGTATTCACTGGAGATCTCTATGCTTATTAGATATCGCGTTTTTTTGTAACAGCATCAACATATTTGTGAGCACACACACACACAAACACACATACTCACCCACGCACTGCATTTTCTTGGACAGTATTTTCTTTCCACGGAGTTCCGCACAAGAGATTAGTGCAAAAGTTAGTAGAGCTGGCATGAATAACAGGAGAGGCACTGCACTGGTTCAGAGAATACCTGACAGGAAGGAAACAACGAGTGTTGGTACGTTACGAGGTGCTAGAGTGGGCACTTGTGAGGGTGAATCATAGGGCCGGTGCTCTTTCTGGTTTATGTGAATGGCATGAC
The DNA here is from genome assembly GCF_026875155.1 of Cherax quadricarinatus. Taxonomy (NCBI): domain Eukaryota; kingdom Metazoa; phylum Arthropoda; class Malacostraca; order Decapoda; family Parastacidae; genus Cherax; species Cherax quadricarinatus. The sequence continues at coordinate 41,919,118 of NC_069436.1, read as the reverse complement.
GGAAGGGATAAATTCAGAGGTGTACTTTGTTGCATACAATGTGAAGTTAATGAGGGAAATTCAAGAGGATTAGGATCAGGTAGAAGAACAAAGGGATCAGGACCTTCTGCAAGCCTGATCCAATAACCGGCTCTTGGAGTTTAGCCTCACCTAGTGCCATTTCATAAAGATTCGGGAATGTCACAGAAGACCGCAGATGGAGTACAGGCTATGGAGCCAAAGACTGCAAACCTCACTCAAGGAAAAGGATCTTGGGGTGAGTATAATGCTGAGTGTATCTCCTGAGGAGAACATCAAAAAAATAACTGCTGCACCATATGGGCGGCCGCCAAACCTAGGAATAACGTTTCGACACGTTAGCAAGGAATCCTTCAAGACTGCATACCGCACTGAAGATTGCAGCATAAGCACAATCCAAGGCTGAGGGACTGATTACCTGATTAACTCCAAGGCTGAGGGACTGATTACCTCATCTTTTGCATATACTTCTACTGTCTTCTAATTATGTCCTAGAATCTGTATTGATAAAGCCACTGGATGGGGAAACGTCTACAATAAAGATATCCAGATGTTGCACATGTGTCTTAACTTTCATATTGTCGGTATTTCATACTTTTCTTGCACATAAGCATAGAACCCACAACCGATCAAGCCCATCGAGAAAAGTGCAAAGGTTTGCAACAAGACTAGTCCCCGAGTTAAAGGAAATGTCCTAAGAGGAGATGTTAAGGAAAATGAACCTGACGACACTGGGGGACAGGAGAGATGGGGTGAAGCCCGATACAGACATTATAAAATACTGAGATTCGGCAGGGCTGATAGGGACAGGATGGTTTAGAGATGGGACATAGCGACAAGGTATCACAGTTCGAAGTTGAAAACTCAGATGAGTCACAGGAATTTTAGGAAGTATTTCTTCAGTCACAGAGTTGTCAGAAAGTGGAACAATCTGGAGAGTGATGTAGTGGAGGCAGAACCTATACATAGCTTTAAAAAGAGGTTCTATGAAACTCATGGAGAAGGCAGAGAGTAAACTTAGTAACGACCAGCGAAGAAGCGGGGCCAGAAACTGAATCGAACTTTGCAACCACAATTAGGTGAGTGCACACACACACATTTCTCTCGCAAAGGTGTCAGAAGATTTATCCAAGAAAAAGCACATACGTTGTTCGAACCACTACTAATGATCTCCAACAGTTTAATGGACACAGGACAAAAGCGAGGTGTCTAGAATACAGCCAATGTACGTCCTATATTTAAGAAATTAGACGAACTAGATTCCCTAACCTGCTTACTATGCATAACAATGGAGAAAATAATCAGAAAGAGAATGGCATTATTATTATTATTATTATAATCAAGGGGGAAGCGCTAAACCCGGAGGATTATACAGCGCCTGGGGGGGGGGGGATGTGGAAGGCATTCAGGCTTAATTCGGGGAACTGGAGCACAGATCCAATTCCCTAAATCAAGAGCCCCTCACCAACATCAAGGAACCTTCCTTGAGGGGAAAGAGAATGGCAGAGCACATCGAGAGAAAAGGATTCATGAGCAATAAGCTCCACGTTTTTAGAGACTGCATATCCAGTCTTAGCAACGTGTGGGAGTCTCTGACAAGGTAATAGAAGTTAGACAGGAGAGAGATAGATAGATAGAGAGAGAGAGAGAGAGAGAGAAGAAAGAGAGAGACAGAGAGAGAGAGAGAGAGAGAGAGAGAGAGAGAGAGAGAGAGAGAGAGGGAGAGAGAGAGAGAGAGAGAGATTTGGATATAGGGAGGGATGAAGGAAAACTAAAGATTGGGATCTGATGTTTTATCCTACTAAATCCAGGAGCATAACTTGAGGGATGTACTTCGGTGCGTCTAAGATTATACAGAACGGTCAAAAATAACTAGCAGGTTTCTGCACGGGTCGCTATTAGGACCAGTCTCATTTCTTGTCATTGTGAATCACTTTCAGATGGGAATGAGTGAATTATATGAATTTTTGTATACTGATGTTGTAAAACTAGTGCGGATAAAAACATACGTATAGAAAAAGGCTAAAGATGGGTTTGGACAGACTCCAAAATTATTCAGTTAAATGGCTGTATGAATTCGTCTCCAGTAAATGTGAGGTTATGAAGATTAGAAGAGGAGGAGATCGAAAGTGTAGATAAAATTCAGGCTACAGAAGTTGCAAACATTACTCAGAAAGACCAAGGAGTTAGCATAGTGCACTAACGTCGAAAGCATATATCAACCAAGTAACACCTGCAGCCAATTCTCATGCCATTTCCAAGAGTAACCTTCTGAAATTTCAAGGAAGTGTCCCATCGTCTCTTCATACAATATATGAGGGCTTCACCTCAAAATTTTGTGGGACTGGCATAAAACCCTCATCCCAAATAGCATATTAAGAAACCGGAGAACAAATATGCCCAGAGGCTTCACCTTGAGCTGAGAAATATAAGCTATGAGAAGAGGCTTATGGAACGACACTGACGAACTGAAGAACCATAAGAGTGTGAAGGAAACAAAGAATATAATCGGAAGATATGATAGGGAAGACAGGAATACGCTGTATTAGAGATGGAAAATAGATATTCTGAGTTACAGCAGGAAGTTCAAAGCCCCTCAACGGAGGTTCCTTGATGCTGGTAAAGGGGCTATTGATATGGGTAATTTTATCTTTGCTCAAGTTCCCTGAATTGCGCCTGGATGCCGTCTACTTCTCTCTCCCACCACATGCGCTGTGTAATCCGTACGGATTTAGCGCTCCTCATTATAATAATATCAATAATAAGAATGGAAGTAAAATAAACAGATGAGCAACCGGGATGTCGGTAGTTTATTCAATATGAAGAATAGCCTCGACGAACAAATGGAAGAGTAAAGCTTCACTCGTAATTTTAAAAGATGGCATAAAGCACACAAGATTAGTAGGAAGTGATCTGGAAGCGGCATGATGAGAGCTAGACTGAGTCTGACACTATTTACTGCTGAGTAAGCACAAACATATATATACACACACACTGGAGAGTGATGTAGTAGAGGCAGGACCCACACATAACTTTAAGATGAGGTATGATAAAGCTCTTGGAACAGAGACAGAGTGGACCAGGAGCTATGAATTGGCCCCTGAAACCACATTTAGGTGAGTACTCACACGCACACGTCCCTTGAAGCACAAATCAACCAAATAACCTTAGCAACATACAGGCGCCTTGGAAACCTAAGAGTAGCGTTTCGACACTTAAGTAAGGAGTCATTCACGACACTTTACACTCTATACATAAGAGTCATATTGCAGTATACGGAACACACACATTGTCAAACACATCAAGAAACTGAAGAAGGAGCAAACGTTTGCAACAAGACTAGTCCTGGAAGAAAGGGGTATGTCACAGAGGACAGGTTAAGGGAACTCCAACTGACGACACTACAGGGCTGAAGTGAAAGGGGGACATTATAAAGACTTATAAAATAATGAGAGGCTCTGACAAGGTAGATAAGGCCACAGTGTTTCTAAGAATGGACACAGGAACAAAGAGACACAACTGGAAGTTAAAAACTTCGATGAATCACAGAGATGTTAGGAAATATTTCTTCAGCTTCTGAGTTGCAAGGAAGTAGAACAGTCTGGAGAGTCAAGTAGTTAAGGCAGGATCCACATATTGCTATTACAAGAAGTACGGTAAGGCTCTTGGAGCAGGGAGAGAGTGGACATGGAAGACACTTGAGAAGTGGCGGGGCCAAGGGCTAAGAAACGACCTATGCACAACATATAGGTAAGTACATATACACATATGCACACACATGCACACACATACACACACACACACACACACACAGATATACTGTGTGCCATTAACCACAATCTTCAACACATCCCTTGAAACTGGGCAACTACCTGAGGTATGGAAGACCGCAAATGTAGTTCCCATTTTTAAAAAAAGGAGACAGAAAAGAGGCACCAAATTACAGACCAGTGTCACTGACCTGTATAGTATACAAAGTCATGGAGAAGATTATCAGGAGGAGAGTGGTGGAGCACCTGGAACGGAACAAGATTATAAACGACAACCAGCACGAATTCATGGAAGGCAAATCCTGTGTCACAAACCTTTTGGTGTTCTATGACAAAGTTACAGAAGTAAGACACGAGAGAGAGGGGTGGGTTGATTGCATTTTCTTGGACTGTAAGAAGGCCTTCGGCACAGTTCCCCACAAGCGACTAGTGCAGAAACTAGAGGATCAAGCACGTATAACAGGAAGGGCACTGCAATGGATCAGAAAATACCTGACAGGGAGGCAACAACGAGTCATGGTACGGGATGAGGTATCACAGTGGGCACCTGTGACGGGCGGGGTCCCACATGGGTCGGTTCTAGGACCAGTACTATTTCTAGAATATGTGAATGACACGATGGAAGGGATAGACTCAGAGGTGTCCCTGTTCGCTGATGATGTGAAGTTAATGAGGAGAATTAAATCAGATGAGGATCAGGCAGGACTTCAAAGAGACCTGGACAGACTGGACACGTGGTCCAGCAGCTGGCTTCTTGAATTCAACCCTGGCAAGTGCAAAGTCATGAAGATCGGAGAAGGGCAAAGAAGACCACAGACAGAGTATAGAGTAGGTGGCCAAGGACTGCAAACCTCGCTCAAGGAGAAAAATCTTGGGGTGACCATAACAAAGAGCATGCCTCCGGAGGCACACATCAACCAAATAGCTGCTGCAGCATACGGGCGCCTGGCAAACCTGAGAACAGTGTTCCGATACCTTAGTAAGGAATCGTTCAAGACACTGAACACTGTGTACGTCAGGCCCATACTGGAGTATGCAGCACCAGTTTGGAACCCACACCTGGTCAAGCACGTCAAGAAATTAGAGAAAGCATAAAGGTTTGCAACAAGACTAGTTCCAGAGCTCAGGGGAATGTCGTACGAGGAAAGGTTGAGAGAAATCGGACTGACGACATTGGAGGATAGGAGGATCAAGGGAGACATGATAACGACATACAAAATACTGCGTGGAATAGATAAGGTAGGCAGAGACATGTTGTTTCTGAGAGGGGACACAGAAACAAGGGGTCGGAATTGGAAGCTGATAATTTAGACGAGTCAGAGGGATGTTATGAAGTATTTCTTCAGTCATAGAGTCGTTAGGAAGTGGAACAGCCTAGCAAGTGATGTAGTGGAGGCAGGAACCATACATGGCTATAAGACGTGGTATGACACAGCACTGGAAACAGAGAGGACATAGTAGCGATCAGTGAAGAGGCGGGGCCAGGAGCTGAGTCTCGACCCCTGCAACCACAATTAGTCGTGTACAAGTAGGTGAGTACACACACACACACACACACACACACACACACACACACACACACACTTGTAGGGAACATTGAAGACCAGCTGCACTTAGGTGCCAGTGACTCGCTAAAGTAAATTTGTTGATAAATACGACATGGGCAGCACGAACGAAATCAGTCTTTTATAAAGAAGTGCAAGCAGGCAGGAGGCAGTTCCTGAGCGAAGTGCTGTATGAAAGGGGAAACTGAAGGGACAACACTCGAAATAATGAAGCATGTAGCAGCAGTACTGTAGAGCAAATGAGAAATTCGTACCCTGGAGGAGAGGAAGCCATGGCAAGAACAGAGCCCATGTACACCAAAAGGTGCAGAAAGGTACAACATGATAAAATATACATAGAAAGCAAAGAACACAAGAACACGGAGAAGCGAGCATTAGAGCCAGAACAAACATGCGTAATAAACAGTGGCTGAAGGAAAATTAAAAATGACGTGGAATCAAAAGTTGCTATCCTGCCACATCAGCAGAAAGAACTTGTAAAAGGACCGGGTAATCAGACTGAAGAATGAATGAGTAGAATTCACCAACTATAATATTTAAGCTATGCATGACAAGTCACTGACCTGACCAAATCATCACCTTACTCCCACGCTAAAAGTGTTGGGTTATGTGTAAGGTCATATGTGAGGTCTCAGTCTTATAAGTCTTCTGTTGCCCCTATTATTTTATAATTCCTTTATAATACGAGAAATCACTGAAGCGGGTTGGAATTTCACTATTTTCTTCACTGTTGTTATTTTGCGTATTGTGATATCACTTGTTTATCCTGATTTCTTTGCATACATATATATATGTACAAATGGTATGCATATATTTTAGGGTCTGTCTTATATGTGCTTCATAATACATACACTATATACATGAAATTCTTTTTAAAACAACGTTTTTGCGTTTACCACAACTTTTTATTTTAATAAATTTTTTAATAAAACCTCTAAAATATTGTGAAGTAGATAAATGGTACAGAGAACCGACAAGTTGATAAATTAGACACGTGTGAAAACCCCTTAAGTGTCTTTAATTAATGAGGAAACGTTTCGCCACACAGTGGCTTCATCAGTCCATAAAAAAGGGAAAGGGTTTGAAAACAGGAGGTGTTTGAGGCAATCAATCCCTCAGCCTGGAGTCGATGTGTTCAGTCCATCAATCTTGTAGAAGGTTGATGAACTGAACACATCGACTCCAAGCTGAGGGACTGATAACCTCAAACTCCCCTCTCCTTACGCCTTTCTACTTTGTATTGGACTGATAAAGCCATGTGTGGCGAAACTTTTCCCTGAATAAAGATTCCCATATGTTGCAAAAGTTTCCAATCTTCAACTTGCGGTTTTTCAAACCATTCATCAGAAAATAGTATGTACACTATATACACTATGTACAGCAATAGGTATTAGTGCACTCCAGGGTTTAGCAAGGCAGAATAGAAGCCGCAAGAGAGCAGACCGTGCTTCAACCAGCTCTAGAATGGGAATGAAAAAGGGCAGACAGGAGAGTGGTACCCACATAACCTCTGCGATTCCAAAACCTTCTTATTATTGGCGGGAAACCTGGTTACTGGTTGAACGATGGGGTCCCATCGTCAACTCTTAGTCACCTGATTCGCTGGTTGGGGTGTACATGCGCCGAATAAAGGTTACGTACTCTTTTGCATGCCACACACCCCACCCCGAGAGGACTCAGAATTAGGCTCCGACTTTCCCAGTGGAAACCCGTGCCGCCATGGCACAAAATAAGGGGACCGCCTTTCCTCTCAACATCCAACTCTTATATAGAGCTCAGCTTTTCTCGTGACAAAAAAGCCAAACCCTAAACTCAGAGCGAGACAGCAGACAGTCGGGCTAACATAGGTCCAAGACATGGGTGGACAGTAGCCCGCATCCCCTCACTAAAAAACACCTACACCAGGGGATTAAAAAAAAAAAAGAGCTTGGAAGGGGTTACCACAAGTAAACCCAACACATCCTAACCTAATATATAATATTATAAATAATATTGTTAGACTCTAGATAAAGAGCTGCCAACATATTTTCTTTGCCTGCAATATGCAAAATTTTGATAGATAGGGTTGCAGTCGTAGACTCCAAATTTATGAGCCTTGTATTGTGGTTCTTCATGGCTTGGAGATATACTAGAGGATTGTGATCACTGTAGACAGTGACCACCTGCGAAGTCTGTCCCACGTATACATCAAAGTGCTCCAAACCCAGTACTAGCACGAGGGCTTCTTTTTCAATGGTAGAGTAAGCCCTCTGATGCGGCTGGAACTTACAGAGAAGAAGGCTACAGCTGCAAAATCCTCGTCCCCGTTTTGCAGCAGTACTGCCCCAACCCCAGACTCACAAACATCAACCCGTAATGAGAAAGGTTTGGAGAAGTCTGGAGATAAAAGAATGGGTGCAGTACACAATATTTTAGCTTAGTCAAAAGCATCTTAAGCAACTGAAGTCCAAATAAAGGAAACTTTGTGACTGGTAAGAGAGGTAATAGGGGCTACAATATCTGAAAAATTCTTACAGAATCTTCTGTAAAATCCCATCATGCCTAGGAACGTTGAAGAGATTTCCTATCATGAGGAACTGGATAATCTTTAATAGCAAGAACCCTTTGCAAGTTTAGGAACAACTTTACCACTACCTACTTTTGGCCTAGAAAAGTAACAGTGGCCCGGCCAAAGGAAGACTTAGATAAATTAACAGTTAAATGGGAACTCTGAAAGGTCTCAAAAAGAGCCTTAAGTCTAAATAGGTGTTGATCCCAAGTATCAGGCACCACAACAATTTCATCCCGGTACGCTGCCGTGCCTTCAAGTACTTTAATAGCCTTTACGGATAAGTTTCTAAAATGAAGAGGGGGAGTTTTTCATTCCGAAGGGGGTAACTATATTGATAATGACCTCCCGGAATTATAAAGGGAGAGATTTCCTTCGCCTTATCAGTCAAAGGTACCTGATAGTAACCTTTAAGGAAATCTAACTTGGACACAAAAGTAGCCTTACCCACAAAATCGATTACGTCATTCAGACGAGGAAGAGGGTAAGCATCTATGATTTTGACCTCATTCACCTTACGGTAGTCTGTTACATACCGAAACCCTCCATCAGCTTTTTTAACAAGGATGCACGGTGAAGCCCATGGACAAGATGACTCCCCCACTAAAAACCCTGCTCTAACAGAAATTCTACTTCATGCTGTTTGTAGCTCTGTTTTTAGGATTAGCTCTGTAGGGGAGAGTTTAATAGGTTTAGAGTTTCCCACATCTACATCATGATAACCTAACGTACATTTTTTTCGGCACATCCGAAAAAATATCAGGTATGATAGAAGCGCAGTTAAACTTGTTGCTTGAGTTTCAGATACCCCACCATTAAAGGGTAGGGTCCTTGAGGAGGACAGAATTTGGAAGTTTAACATTAAATTTTAGAAAAAGAATGCAAAGATTCAGAGTTTGTCCTCAGAGGAAGAGGACAGTCATTACTGGACTTTATCTGGTGTATGAAAAGATTTTAATTGATTAATGTGGTAAGTTTTAGTTTGAGGGTTTTTTCAAGGGAAGCTATCACATAATTTACATCAGGTATTTTACTTACAATTTTGAATAGGTCCCGTAAATCTAGCTTTCAAGGTGTGGCCAGGTATAGATTCATGCAAACCCAAAACCTTGTCTCCTGGATGGAAGGAGCGGTATTGTGCATTTCTGTCATACCTCTGGTTTCATCTTATTTTGAACTGCCTTTAGGTTAGCCTTGGTAACTGACATGCCACCTGCAACTTGAAGTCGGGTTGTAGATTGTTAAGCTAACGTCTTCTCCCATCCATCCTTCTTTGAGCACCTGAAGAGGACCTCGTACATTGTGCCCAAAGATCAGCTCAAACGGACTATACCCGGTAGACTCTTGCAGTTTCTCGTACTGAAAACAGCAACAAAGGTCTGTAGGAAAATGCATGCAAAAAGTTATCATGGTTTTTAACGTCTGATGGAATCTTTCCAAGGCGCCTTGGGACTGAGGATGATAGGCAGTGGATAAGTTGTGGATTATCTCTAACCTACTTAATTCTTCTCCAGTGTTGGCCATAACTCGGGCAACATCCCAAGGGTTGTCTGGCGAGAATGTTGACCTATCCTTGGACAACTCCGATCTCGGAATAGCCACTTTGTTTTACGAGGAAAACTGGCCAGGGCCTCGTAGATCAAGTGAACAGACCCAGATCAAGCCTTCCTATTCCAAGGTTGCAGGATTGCCAGATATGTTTCCTACCCGAAAGGACCTACAACGAAAGGACCCTTCTTTAAATTTCGCTTTTCAGGCAGCCATGGGTAAATCCTCTTTGGATCATCCGGTCAAGTATGAAGTTAAAAACGACTATTTGATTTGCACTGAGACTGGTAAGGAGATAGAGGGCCGGCAATTGTCAGACAGGTTAGTAGCTCCAACAGAGTTTAGACCTCAAATATTGAATATAGCTCCTAATACTTCATTAGGTTAGGTTAGGTTAGGTTAGGTTCAGGACATACACTAGTAGTGGTAATGTTATTTCCCAGTAATAACATGGCATCTTTCATGGGGAATCCCTCGGATACACCCACAGTCAAGTACCCAGTGTAATATTTGCACTGTATATAAATTTTATGCAAAGGGACAGAATATATAGCTTCTCCAAATACTTCCAACAAAACAGAGGAATTTAAAGAGGTATTCTTTGAAAGGGGTAATATTCCCTCTTATAAGTGAGGCAATTTGCTCCTTATCTCAAAAGGTTTTGATTTGTTTTTTTGGGAGTTTCCCTGAAGGGATATAAGAGACGTAATAAGGGTCCATCCCTTTTTTTTTTTTCTTTTTAAATTTTCATTTTTTGGTTTGGGGTTTTGGGGGGGCGGGGCCCCCCAAAAAAAAGGAAGGGTTTTTCCCCAAATTCCCCCCCCCTTTAAAAGTTGGGCCGGGGTTTTTTATTTTCGGCCCCCGGAAATTTTTTTTCGGGTTTTCGGGGTTTTTTTAAAGGGGAAATTTTCTAAAAGGCCTTTCCCCTTACCTTTTTTAAAATTTGACCTTTCCCCGGGGAACCCCCGGCAACCGGATTTAAATTAAAAAACGGGGGCCCAAGAGGGTTTGTCCCGGGGGTTTAACCCTCCCCCCCCATTTCTGTCCCCACGACAGGTTTGCCCTTAACCCCCTGCTGACGTTGCAAATGGTGTCGCCGGTGGTGTCTCTCGGATACTGTTTCGAGTTACACCATGCTGAGTGGTTTGTCTCTCACCAGGTGGACCATAAGTCGAGAAGCGTGGCTCACCAGGTGACTTAGTTGGCTAACGTAGCGTTCTCCCTCGGCTGGTACTTCATCCTTCAAGGTTGACGATCTCTGCTCATGCCAGGCTGTTGAAAAGAGAGACGGGACCGCTCGGACAAGGAGCGGTTAGTTTCAAAGGTATCAGCCAACCTGGCTGCCTCCAATGCAGTGGTTAAGTCACGATCCTGCAGAAAGACTCAAACCTCTGGTCACACAGACTCCAGCAGGTTGTCAGTCAGAATAAGCTGCACAAGATCATCGAAGGTAGCAACACCACTTGCTTTATACCAGCTGGTAAAAGCTTTGGTCTGCTGTCGCACAAAATCAACCAGGGATTGACCAAGCTGTCGTCTGCCTAATGTAAACTTTCCAATACTTAGCTGGGATACAAGTATATGGTCTCAAAACTGTGGTCTTCACCACTTTATTATCGAAAAATTCAATGTCATTAAATACTGACGTAAATTCCTGTGCCTTACCAAACAATGCTGTGTGAACCAACGATGCTCAATGCTGTTCCGGCCACCTCAAGGCTCAAGCCTGATTTTCGAAAGCTTCGAAAAATTTTTCTGGTTCGGCCTTATTGAAGTGGGGAATAAGTCATTTACAAGATGCAAAAACTGCCTTCTTTCTTTTTCCCTATCAAACTCTTCTTTTGCAAATGCTCTCTGATCCCTAGTCTGCTCAAGATTGACTTTTGCCAGCTCAAGTGCCAATGCCGCTGATTCACCTTGAGACAACCCTGCCGCACTAGACTGACGATTTTGCTCCGTTGATGTATCATTCCTTCTCCTGCGAGAACATCGGAGTTTTATTCTTGGTTCCCGCAGAGGGAGGAGTCTGATGTGCCATTTCCTCTTCCCGAAGTTTGTCAGTGATCAGTGAACGCAGTTGCGCAGCTGTGAGAGTGCATTCGTAATCAGTGCCAATGGACGAGCAATTTGCCAACAACGCTGTAGGGACAATTTAGGTAGGTTAAACAAGGTATATGCTGACACCAGACGTCTGACTCTTCTAGGTAGCATACTCCAATGTATAAGTTATTTGCTATGCACTGTACAATTGCAGAATACCCCAACGTAACACGTTATTTGCAGAACACGCTTAGCTATGCAGAGTACGATTGCAGAATACGCATACGCTTACAAGGTGGATACGCAATAGCAAAGCTGACTGCAAAATCTTCACACCGAACAAGGTAATAGCGAGCTGTTGAACGATCATACAATAGCAAGGCTGACTATAGCAAAGCAACTGACACGCAAAGTTTGTAAAGCATTGGCAAAGCTAATGCAATGTCAGACAGCAAGCTACACACTGTTCCACAAGATTGACCGTAGTGAAGCGAGCACACCTGAACAAGCTAGCAGCGAGCTGTTGAACGATCATTCTATAGCAAGGCTGACCATAGCAAAGCAACTGACACGCAAAGTTTGTTAAGTGTTGGCAAAGCTAATGCAATGTCAGACAGCAAGCTGCACAATGTTCTTGCTTCCAGCTTCACCCTAGGCTCAACCCTTTCGCTAAGTCCAGCTCCAGATCTCGGACAGGCTACCCATATTACAACCCAGGAGTCCCAAAGGCCTGTTATCCTGAGTGTAAAGGGAGCAAAATAAACACAGCAGAAAACTTTTGACTTACATTATCCTTCACCAATTTAGAACAGAAGTATGTACACTATATACACTATGAACAGCAATAGGTATTAGTGCACTCCACGGTAAGCAAGGCAGAATAGAAGCCACTAGAGAGCAGACCGTGCTTCAACCAGCTCTAGAATGTGAATGACAAGGGCAGACAGGAGAGTGGTACACACATCACATCTGCGATTGCTAAAACCATCTTCTCATTGGCTGGAACCTGGTTACTGGTTGAACGACGGGGCCCCATCGTCAACCCTCAGTCCTCTGGTTCACTGGTTGGGGGAGATAATCTGTAAATGAGGGTGTGTACATGCGCCGAATAAAGGTTACGTATTCTTTGCATGCCACAGGCTTATATACTGTAGGCAGATGAGGTGCAGCAGTTGTAGGTGGTATCACATTTGATAAATCCAAATGTGGAAGTAGGTCATGCCTTCAGGTTAGGTAACTGAAGAATTCCCTGTATTAAAATAATAAGATGTTGCTATGTCTGACAGGAAAGTAAATAAATAGTTGAGAGAACCGACTAGTTGATAAATTAGACACATGTTCAACACATGAGTATCTTTAATAAGGAAACGTGTCGCCACACAGAGGCTTCATCAGTCCATACAAAAGCAGTGTGCTAGTGAGCTAATGTGAACTAGAGAAAAGATGTTGGTTGTCGTAGAGAATATTGAAGGTTGTATACATGTTATTATTAATGTGGGAGGTGTCACAGTTGCTATTTGCTGATGACACTGTGCTCTTGGGAGATTCTGAAGAGAAGTTGCAGAGATTGGTGGATGCAGAAAATTCGTAGTTTGGAAGTTAGGAGGAGGTGCGGGATTACCAAAACTGTTGTCCAGAGGGCTGAGGAAGGGTTGTTGAGGTGGTTCGGACATGTGGAGAGAATGGAGCGAAACAGAGTGACTTCAAGAGTGTATCAGTCTGTAGTGGAAGGAAGGCGGGGTAGGGGTCGGCCTAGGAAAGGTTGGAGGGAGGGGGTAAAGGAGGTTTTGTGTGCGAGGGGCTTGGACTTCCAGCAGGCATGCGTGAGCGTGTTTGATAGGAGTGAATGGAGACAAATGGTTTTTAATACTTGACGTGCTGTTGGAGTGTGAGCAAAGTAACATTTATGAAGGGGTTCAGGGAAACCGGCAGGCCGGACTTGAGTCCTGGAGATGGGAAGTACAGTGCCTGCACTCTGAAGGAGGGGTGTTAATGCTGCAGTTTAAAAAACTGTAGTGTAAAGCACCCTTCTGGCAAGACAGTGATGGAGTGAATGATGGTGAAAGTTTTTCTTTTTCGGGCCACCCTGTCTTGGTGGGAATCCGCCAGTGTGATAATAAAAAAAAATATATATATATATTTTTATAGGTGAGTTTTGTGTCCTTATAAAAATAAATATTGACTAATTAACATTCCACATTTAATGTGATGGTACATGCTGCCCCTGGAGTGGTTTCTTTTTCATTGTTAAATAATTTAAATCCCCCTAGACTTTCCAGGTCATTTACCTTTTAGGAGCCAGGACTTTCTATTTAAGTTACCCAGAGACAAAACCGTAACACCAGTTTATTTGGCTGGTCAGAGACCGGGGCAGGTGAATGATGGTCTAGGGAAAATCTAAGAGATATAACTGTTATTCTTTACATAACTTCCCTGTTAGCAGAGTTATGGACAGATTGATAATTCTTAGAAATTTAACATTCGGCTTTTCCACCGTGGTTAAAATAAAAAATATAATTTTTGTGTTGTAGACACAGCAGAGCATTATTCATCTCTCAGCTTTAACCTAATGAAATTGTTAAATTTCTGTTGATTCTTCTTCTCCTATACCACGTAATTCATCAAATTTTTAACCAACTACGTAACTCGTCAATAACAGCTCAAAATTATATGCATGCACAGAAACAAGCACATCTTACTGGAAAGCCTTTTTACTGTTAAGAAACATACAAATAGGGAACAAGATGAAGCTGGAGCCATATGCGTGTGTGACCAGTTTCAGTTGCGAAAACGCCAGTCCATATTTAAATTATTAATACGTTTTCCTGTCTCTCCAAAAACTTTCTATCCTATCCGTTGCAACACTATACCCAACCATGTCACAATGGTTCACCCACTCCCTGTTTCTTCCACTAAGCTTCCCCTCCAAAGGACTGAAAACCCCTCTAACCCATCCTCATCACCTAACACACTTATTTATATAATTTCCAATAACTCTTATAAACATGCCGCGAGCGACCCCCTCACTCCAACTCCACCACCACCGCCTAAATTCTGACCATTTGTCGCCTCCACGGTACTGAAAAGAATTTCACATCCCCACCCTGAGAAAAGGTACAACTCTATCTAGTCTCGCAGCATATCCACTCAAACAAACGATAAACAGTCTCCCACACCGCCCCCCCCCAAAGCAACACGTAACCTAACATCCCCTTAATAAATCCCTAGAGCCACAGAACAATATATCCACCAGCCCCTTTGTGGGTCCACATCAGCCACCCATACACTATTCCAGTCCCCACCAACTAATGCCACCTCTGGCAGTGGGCACTTAAAGAAAAACACAAGATCCTCACAAACAAAATCAATCTTTACCTTTATGTTTTTTCTGCCGGCGCATACACACTCACAAAGACACATCTGCCTTACAACCCATGCCACCACCCAACCACACGCAAACACCCCCCTCCCCCTTCCTCCCTCGCTTCTCTGCAAAACAAACGGGCTCGTCCTCAACTTATTAAAATACCCACCCCACCTTATATAGACGGGAGAATGGCAGGTAACTACTCGAAATCCTGCCACTCCAACAACCCTACCCTCTTAAAATTGTGCTCCCTGCAGGAACACAACATCCACTCTAGATTAGTCCGGAAATTACGAAACCAAACTCTCTTCATACCGCTACATAACCCATTCAACATTTACAGGACAACACCTAAGGTCTATTAAAAGTTTTCCACCCCTGCTTCCTCTCATCACTCATTACACTCCAGAGCTTGAATTTAAGTTAGACACCTCATAGTGCTCTCATTGTTCCCTCCCCCTTCTTCTGGTTCCTCCCTATCATGGCTACCACCACCTACACCACTATCTTCACCACTTCACCCAGTCTATTTCCCAGGCTTTGTGTGCAGGCGTAAGGACGACATCATAAATCTGATGTAGTCCGCCCTCAATCTCGTGACAGTCCATGTACACATGTCTTGGTCAGATGTTTGCCTCTCGATGAATCTCCACCTCCACCTGAGAATGGTATAATGATTCCAAACGAACCACTCCAAACCACCATTCACGTTCCCAAATTACATGTCTCCGACTTTCTGAAGCGACGACTCGACCGATGACACCACGCCTCAGATTAACCGTCCCTCTCAGGCAGTGACAAAGTCTCACACCTCCACCATTTCCTCCTCAATCTCAAGAACCTTCTCCTGTAATTGCGGCTCCACTTATCCACAGGAGACGACCCCTGATCAGGCAGCTGGGGGCGGGACTTCCCAACTCACCGTCAGTCCTGATGTGCCCGATCCACAATCTCGCTCCACAAAACACCACGCCCCTCCATCCATGTTTTGTTTCCTCACCTGCCACCATTGAAGCAGGGGCAGCGACATCCACCACAGGTCCAGGCAACACGTCTTCGCTTGTCACAGGTCGCCGCTATGTGATCAACTCACCACATCGGCGGTGTGGGGGGGGGCCCCCATATGTACGTCGTTGCCCTGGGTACATTTTCCATTTACCTCGTCCTGAAATCTTGTAGATACACATAGAACGGTATGGGTGACTCAAAGTCATTTTAGAGTTGAAAACCCATCCGGAAAACCAGCATAGGCTCTGCCGCCCACGTACCATGTTTGAACATATGCACCGTCCCATAACGTCCCCACAAAAACTTTCGCATATCATCCTCCCTCGTCCACCTCAAGGGAACGTTACGTACTGCTCCACTTAAAATGCCGTGAAACATCTATCATACTTACACTGTCAGCTGGTGTGACGCTTAAGACTTACGTCCCTGAAACTGGGTGACTAACGATTCATAAAACCGTATCTTAATAGCATTTGAACGAAAATTCTTTGCCTCCATTTAATGCACACCATACAAGTCACTATCTTGCATGCCATAATGCCCTCCCGTATGATCTTATGGCCAATAAGACTTACGCAGAAACTAGGCGTTTATATGTTCCTATAAGTAGCTCAAGCCTACAGTATACTCCGGCGACCTCAAGCTAACGCCATCTTGAAAATCACAGAGCACGCTATGTATGTTTAAGCAGAGGCGTGACAGCACCACATCAACACACAACCACAGCAGCCAGGTAACTGACAAGGAAGCTCGCCTACAAACACAAGAGGGAGGCCGAGCACACCGCCACTCTACCGTGGCTCCGGCAGTGAATGACTGTCAACCTCAGTTAATTGCTGTAAATGCTGCCGTCTGTGTCGAGTGAAAGCTTTCTTCTCTCCGTGAAGTGGAGCTGAGGTGTGGGTAAACTTCACAACATTGGCCATGTACATAAAGTTAGGCCCAACCTCCATCTCTCAGGTGTCGAAAGCTATATGGAAAGTAGCAGATCTGTCTAGGGCTTAGACTAGTTTCTGTAAAAGAAACGTGGATACGTAACGGAGAAAGGCCATTCCAGAAAGGAGTATTCTTGTACAGTCTTTAGCCACTAGTGACGGTAGCTGGGGTGGTGCTCCCCTGGCAGCCTTATTTTGCAAGATTACTACGTGCTTTCCATATTCAGTTTTGGAAATCAATTTTTTCCCAAGGATATCAGACTCTCCATCCCCGAGTTCCAATACTCTACCACTCATTCCACAGCTCCAGCATTGCTATCGCGGTGCCTAGTGACCATTATCATTTGTGTTTTCTCGAAAGCAAATGTAAACCAGCAATCCCCACCCGTTTATCCTTCCCCAAGATTCTACAGCTTGACCGCCTGGTAACTGAATACTTGAGAGCAGCAGACATTTACATTCAGAGTACAGTCCTCTGCATATGCATGCTATTTTTGGATGAAGTTGTAGGTCATTGAATTAGACAGTCCATAACAATGACCCAAACACACTTTCCCTTGGAAAACTGCTACTGATTGAGTCTCTTGTCGACTCTGTGCTGTTGAGAACTTTTCTTTTAGATGTAGCCTTTATGGTAATCACTAAGGAGGCATAAACAGAGCAGAGCCTCCAAGAGCTACAATTTTTGTCAAGATTCCCCGGCAACCATACTCATCGAACCCGCCAAAAATGTCCCATAGCTACAACACAGCTGACTTAAATTACGCTGACGTCAGCTATTGCACTACTGTTTTCAAGAGTTCTTTTCAGTGATTGATATGAGACACTGCTTCAAAGTTATTGATATTTCCTCTCTGCTTTCTTTGGAGCAAGAAGAACATTTGCCTCACATTAAGAAGGTCATTATCACTGTGCTAAGCAGTAGGCTGAAAGACTCCGAGCTGGAGGTGATGCTACCTGGCTACACATCACTCAGCAATTTTGGTCTCACCTTGTTTGGACTCTGCCTTTTTCTTGGTCCACCGAGAAGCAACACCTCGATATGCTTTTATCGTCACCGCTGAGCAATTGACAAAGTACATGCGGCTCGCCAAGTAGGTTTCCCTTCCTGGATCAAGAGCGTTGCAGCTTAATCAGCACAGTGTAACGACAAAGTGGTCAGCTTTATCCTGACTGCTATTTATAATGTCCCATGCAGCCGAATTTTAGAGAAAGAAATAATTTATATCTGATAAATTGAACCCTGTCCGGTCATTGACAAGGAACCACCTGATTTTAGAGCCCCACCCTACCTGACAACCAGCTTTCAATTTTGTGTCAGCCTCTAACTAAAGATGGCTCCACTTTTGGACCCCCATATGCCACAGGCTGCCTGTGTACACCTCCTGTATGAGATATTCGATTCCTCTAGTACCTTCCTTCAAGTCTTGTATTTAAGTGAAATAGCAGTCTCTTCACGACTGTTTTGATTCAGTCCACATAAAGCCCTCTTAGGCTTCTGGCTGCACAAAGTATCCATATCCCTTTGTGTAAGACGAGAGGATGACTTCTTGGTATTTCCCTTCAGCAGCTATCCTGTATCCTCTTGATAATAATTAAGTTGGCCATTGTAATCAGACGTTTTCTTCTATAACGCCAATTGCTACAAGCACTGGCATGGAACGAACCAACCACTGAACACCATTTTTGTAAACAAATGAGTTGCCAGGATTACGTGAATCGTTACTAATCACATTTCCCTCAAGAACAAGCCGTTTTCAGGGCCTGTAGCAGTAAAAACTATCCCCAATGCAACATCTTGAGTGTTTTGCGCTTGTTAACCTAAGAAAGAAGGAACACTGCAAACAGGCCTACTGGTCAATGCAAAGCAGGTCCAATTTTCCTCCTACCGGCTTAAGCCAATGACCCAACATAGTTATGTCAGGGTCACAGTCACTTAAGGGGACGAGCACGACCTCAGACCTAGTAAGTACAGAGATAGTTAAATCCAACTCACACCCACCCACACCCACTTATGTATTTATGTAACATATTTTAAAACAACACATTTTAGTTTTACGCCGGATTTGGGAGTTTGTCCACTCATCCACAACTCTGTCAATCCAGTGCCTATACCCCCTGTATCCTTCCTGGAAAACAAAAAAATCTGAAATTTTTTCCAACTTAAAACTCAATGCAGCGAAGTCCTGTCTTAGCTAGATAATTATAGTGCATTATTTACATCTCTATTATTCCTGTTTTCACTTATGCACCCAATCATATTCCCCCCTAATTC
Organism: Cherax quadricarinatus; assembly: GCF_026875155.1. Taxonomy (NCBI): domain Eukaryota; kingdom Metazoa; phylum Arthropoda; class Malacostraca; order Decapoda; family Parastacidae; genus Cherax; species Cherax quadricarinatus. Next base: position 41,900,044 of record NC_069436.1, on the reverse strand, counting down.
AATCGCCTTTCTGGAAGAGTGCAGATTCAGGGCCTCAGACTATCCTCATAGGGAAGAGTTCTGATACATTTGGAATCAGCTTTGTCATCCTCCTTTGCAATTATCCAGAGCATAATACCCATATCCGTAATACTGTTACCAAAAACTGTGCCATCATAGTCAAAATGAGGCCTAACCAAGGACAAACAGAATCAAGAATAAAAAAAACCTGAGGACCCTATTATTTACGCTTTCATAAAATAAGAAAAACCAAAGGATTTCTTTTCTAACTTAAATGAGCGAACATTTATGGCACAGTTGTCCTTGGTAAGATAACTTGCAACCCAGAACTCCCCAAGATCCTATTACGCAGTCAGTCATTTAATATTAGATTAATCAAATGGTAATACAATACAGTACATGTTGGGTAGATAATACAACATAGGCAACAGTTAAGGCAACTTTATTTCGAAACGTTGTCGCCTACACAGTTGGCTTCTTCAATCGAGTAAACAAGAAATTAGGCAGGAGCAGTAGAGATGTGAAAACGATGTAATCAGTCCCACACCCTTGAAGACCGTAGATTTGAGGTTGTCATTCCCTCAGCCTGGGAAGTTCTGTCCAAATAAAGTTTGCCTAAACGTTGCCTATGTTCAATATCTACCACCAATATTAAATATACATTATTTGGTTTATATGAATCATGGTTTATGTCCTGTCCACTGTTTAGAAGTATCCATTTGTCCTATATTAAACAGCATCTCTGCCACTTCTCTGACTACTGCATAAGTTTATTTAAAATCTTCCTGGAGTGCGCTAATAATGGTGTCTCGTCCAATGAAATTCGACGGACTTGTATTTTGTGGTGTCATCAACAAAAAAAACAAAACCTGTGCTATAATCCCTCTCCTATGTTGCTTGGGTAGATTGTGAACAAACAAGGGGTCCCCACACTGACCCCTGTGGAAACACCGATCGTGATGCAATCCCCATTTATGATTTCTTTTCTCCCCCATTTTAGAAAACTCTCTGCTTCCTACCTGTCAACCAACTCCTCTATCCAGGAAAAAAAAAATTTTCCTCCTTTTCCGTGTGCCTTAACTTTTCCCCTCAATAATGGGGCTCTATCAAGACCTTACTGACCTCCATAAACACAATATCATATTCAATATCAGATCACCTCCTCAATTATAATTAGAGAAAATAATAAAAAATCGAAAAACTGGAACTACATTAGTAAACCATGTGCTGAATTCTTTGATCAATTTTTATGCTTTTTCAAGATAGCACGATATAATTAATTTTTAAGTGCCCCTCTCCTCTTCGAATTTCGCTATATGTTGCCTCTCATTTGACCAATGTGAGATTATTCATCAATTGTGTTATCCATTTGGATCATTTTTGTTTGACCTGATTCCCTATTCAGAAACACCAGATGTCTGAACAGATAGAAACAAAATGCTCTGGAAAACGTTATATCGGCAATCATCACCATCTTTTACCTGACCCCCAATCAGGTTTATTCCAGTTCAGCCACACCCAGTAATTTCTTCAGTCCTTTGACAATCAGCCAAGCAAAGTCAGGGACAGAGACTTGATTGTCAATAATTAGGGTAATCCACGATATTATTGAAACTGAGGGATTTTTTTAAATCACTTTTCTAAAACTCATCAAAAACCTCAGAATATTAATTAGATGATTCCTTGTTGGCAAGAACCAAGTCAAGCAAGTTGTTTTCCTCTATCACATAGCTGTTGGAGGAAAAGTTCATAGATAGGAGTAGCGAGCGAGATATAGTGAGATATTTGCATTGCCCTCCTGCTTGCTACGGTCGGGTCAGTCCCAAGCTCCCGTTATCCCCCCTTTTCTCTCCTTCTCCACGGGAAAGGTGACGTGTGGGGCCCTCCGACCAAAATGGTAATCACTTGACTCACAAGAGCTCCCAACACAAGCCCTTGGAATTGTCAGTCTGGGTCGACTGGCAACCAAAGAAACAGTGTTTGAAGGAGACGAAACTTCACAACGAGTTCCTGGGACGTCACTTTTTTTATCTACGTACCTTATAAGTGGTAGCCAACCCCAGGAAAACAACCCTCATGTTTGCAGTGGTGAAAGACCTGCGTGTCCCTATCATCTTGACGGATTATTACAAGGATGGAGACTCTTGACGAACTAGTCTTGGTTGTCACTCAACAGCTTAGACCCCCACATCACTACAGCAACGCTTTACAATTTCTACAAAGTGTCAGTGTCAACAACATCAACCAAGACACCCCAGCTAACTGTACATATTAGCGTTGAAATTTACAGATAACATTAATTATTTTTCATTTTTCATTTTTTCTTTCAAGTAGGATAAAGCTCATATTTAAATGTTTTATATTTTTCCATTTTTAAAAATAAAATTGTTTATCTTGTATGTTATTATTCTTTTTCAATTTCATTATTTACCTAAGGGAGCCAGCCTTGGGTAAGACCTACTAAGTTCTTACATGGTTGAGTAAGGCCTTAGAGGAAAAAAATATAAATTCGAAAGGCAGAACACCCTTATGTACAACCAAGCTGAGATTCCTTTTATCCATTTGGATAATTATTATATTTTTACCTGAATTCCCAATTCAGAACACAATTGTCTGAACAGCTAGAACCTATTGCACTGGAAAGACTGATTGTCCATTATTAGGGTAATTCCACATTATATTGAAACTGAGGGAATTGTCTTATCACTTTTCTTAAAAACTCATCGAAACCTCAAGATTATTATTTAGTAATTCATTGATGCAAGTAAACCACAGTAAAGCAAGTTGTTTCCTCTAGCTGGTTCTATCCTAACACAAAGCTGTTTTTAAAAAAACAATCCTGATTCGTATCAAGAAAGTCCCGCTTGACTCTATATATTCCTGTCCAGAATCCTCCCATTTAGTTGCCTAAAGTTAAAATCTATCCCGATTCGCACACATTTATATGTTTGATACCTACGAATTTTGTCCCAAAAGAGCTTACTGCACTGTCAAATCAAGTTTAGGGCCTGTAAATCACACGCCAATGGTTTAGTAACCTAACAAATTCAGTGGCTGACAGTGGAAGCTACTCAGCCCAGTAACAACTCAGTAGATTATTTACAAGGCTGCTCCTCACAGGAAAATTTAGTGAATAGAAAAAGAAATAATAACAAACATAAACACTTTATTATATAGAAAATTATCAATATAAAACACTTAAAAATGAAATATTAATCCTACATTAAAGAAAATGAAAAATAAAAATATAAATATAAACTGAATCATCGCTAAATGTATAAGGGTGTCTGGTGTTTGGTGAACACTGTTGTTTGTTTGAAATCGTAGTCCCCCCCGTGCTGATGATGGGGGGAGTCGCAGGTTGTAGGTTACGACCCACTGGCTAGTTCTTCACAAGTAGATAGAGCCTTGAAGTCTATCCCGATGACAGTAAAGCAGGTTCTATACCGCTGCAATGTGGGGGTTTACGACCCAGCAATTTCATACAGGTGCACAGGTAATTAAATCCCTAAAATGGGACTCCTCCAGGACTTAGTCCGTCCTCCTGTACCTTCTCGTTGATTGACAGGTTACCCTCACTGTCATCCAAGCTGAAAAGAATACAGGTTACCCACTGCTTAAATAAATCCACTCACCAAGCCAGTATACAATACTCAAAAGACGTGGTGATTATTACACAGTCAACCTAGAGCAAAAGACCTGAAAGGACTAAAGTTTTATTATTGGTCAAAAGTGACAGCTTTTTAACCAATAAATCCACTATAATATCCAGGCAGGCATGAACTTACAGTATTGTTTGAGCTGTGAGTTCGAGTGGGCTTTACAGTTTGACCAGGGACCCCACAATGTCCACCTTTCGGGGAGGAAGAGGGAGGGAAGGGTATAGCGGGAGCTAGACTGACCCTACCATTAACAGGCAGCAGGCAGTCAAACCGCTCACTTTTCAGGAGGGGGAAAAAAAGGTGGGAAAAAACGGGAGCTTGACTTACCCTACCTTAAACAAGTAGCCGGCATGAAAACTACTTTGACACTATATCGCTACTCCTATCATAGAAACTTTTCCTCACACTGACGCATCTAATATTATATCTTTTCTAACCACCACATTTAGATTTATCTCGCTATACGTCGCTACTATCCACCACCCTTCCTGTTGACCCATCAGTGTGGGAATACTGTAGTCCTGAAGTCTAGCAGAGGAATAAGTTTCTTAAGATCGGGAACAGCTTATTCAGAAATACTATACATGTGCCATCACAGTGTCTCGCAAAATGGTTGATACATTAAGTCCATAACTGTTCCTGAACAGAAGGTGCTTGGTCATTACAGTCTTTAAAGCATCATCCAACTTTTTGGACCCTTCTTAGAAAAGACAATCTGGACGTTTAATGTCCCCTTAACACCAACACAAATGACAAACAGGAATAAAAGAAGTCATTTAACTTTCCACTAGATGTTTTGGATTTTTTAAGGTCTGATGAAACCCTTGCCCATAGGGTTCGACCCCCTTTAGTTACTTATAGAATTGTGAGCCTCAGCATACAGGTCACCGCCCCAGCAACTTCCTCAGCTTTTAAATCAGGTTACGTTCTTCTGATGAATGTTCGTATCAGGTGGCGAAGAGTCTGTCAGGAACTGGTCAGCAAAAACCATGAAGCTCTAAGAGATTCATAACTGTGATCAATTTCCTAAGCTCTCTATCCAAAATCGAACAACGAAAGAGTGTTAACTGTAGCTGCTGAAAGTTCTGCCAGTCTTGAAAGGTGGCATACATGACATCAGTGTCCAGGTTAAGAAATAGAGTTTTTTGATATGCTTATAAGGATTGCCTTCTTAAGTAAGGTTAAACTTAACAAATGATAGCCTGCGACAAAGTAGCATAGATATTCAAAGCGGTACCAAGAAAATAACATTCTAACCTGGTAGCCCCAGAGTCATCAGGCCAATTACAGAGGGTAGTGGTTATTTTCAAACCTGAAAATGTAAAAGTTATGTCCTTCCCCCTCTGTGAAGGAGGTAAATTAAGTGTTGGAATATGTGCACAAGCTGCACGTTGTTCCATATACTCCTTCATCTAATGCTGTTGTTGAAGAAAGTTACCTTCTTATTCTCTAATTCAGGCGAGTTTGTTCGAGCTCGCGATCCTTTTCTCTCTCCCCTTAACTCATATCTTCTCTTCTTTGCTCTTTCCTCAGTTCCCTAATTTCAACTTGTTCTTCACGTACTCTAGCTCCTCGCCCCCCAACGATCAAGTCTATCACACTGTCCTTTTATGTCTTCTCTTTCGATTCTCTCTCTCTTCATCCTTTTTCTACTTCTCTTTCCCTTTTTCTAACGTCTTCTTCTCTCTCAATTCTCTCTCTTTCTGTCTTTCTGGATCTTAGCACTAATGCAAGATTCTAAAATTTTCCCTTGTTATTCCTAACTTACTTCCAGCATTCATACCAAAACTGGTATTCATCCATACTTGCTAGAATAAGTATAAACTATCAGGGGAAATAAACGGTAATAACCAAAAACGGTGGGTTCAATTCCTGCTCCGCTTCAAACTGTAAATAAACCAGAGGGCTCGACCCTCTTCAATTTAAAACCATATGTATTAATTAAAACGAAGGGTTACTATGCCCGGCTCCTAGCAAACAGTAAGTAAGAATGGGGTCGTTTGACCATCCAATCTTCTCACCAACAAATCAAGAGTGTCCAAATTACAGTTCCCTTGAATATAATAAAGAGCTCATGAAACAATTGTTCACTGAAAAATCTCGGGTCCTAGAGTCTAATCCTCCAAAAGTGTTTCAAGCTTACATAAAAAAGTGGCAGAAATTTATATTCTATCCTGCCTGACTGACTTACATAAATTGAGACTATACAATCACCAAATCTTTTAAATACCCTGTTACCGTAGTCCTACCATAGAGAATGATATACTCAGGCTGGTGGTAACCTCTGTGTATGCGGTGTGAAGTTCCAATGGTAGCATTCGAGATGGTACTTAAATCTTGATTCATGTAAGAGTTGATCCTGGCTAGGTCCGGCCACTTGTGAAGGCTTACTCAGCCCTGTAACAACTTCAGACAGTATTACCAAGGCTGGCTCCTCCTCAGGAAAATTAGTGAATAGAAAAAGAAATAATAACAGACAAACATCAACACATAATTAAATGTATAGAAACATAGAAAATATAAACACTTAAATAATGACTATTACTCCTACTTCAAGAAAATTAAAAATGAAAAATAAAATGATAACTGAAATCAACGCTAATATGTATAGGGTGTACCGGGGTGTATGTGAACAACTGTGTTGTGAAATCTAGCCGTTGCTGATGATTGGGGAGGGGGTCGCAGGTGTTGTTACGACCCACTGCTAGTCTTCACAGTAATAGAGCCATGAGAAGTATCCCGATGACAGGAAAGCAGGTTCTTTACCGTTGCAATGATGTGGGGTTACGTCCTGCAAATTCATACAGGTGCACAGGTAATTAAATCCATAATGGGACGTCTCCAGGACGTTAGTCCCGTTCTCCTGTTTGCTTCCTCGTTGAATGACAGGTGACCCACATTGTCCCAACCAAGCTTTGAAAAGATAGACAGGTTACCCACTGCTTAAATAATAACTTCCTCCATGGCAAGTACAATACTCAAAAGAACGTGTGATTATTAACAACAGTCCAACCTAGAGCAAAGCCTGAAGGACTAATTTATTCTTGGTCAAAAGTGAAGCTTTTAACCAATAATCCACTAGTAATACAGGCAGGCATGTACTTACAGTAGTGTTGGGAAGCTGGTGAGACGAGTGATTTACTGATTGACCAGAGCCCCACAATCACCTTTCGGGGTGTGGAGAGGAGAGGTAAGGGATAGCAGTGATCTAGACATGACCCTACCTTAACAGGCACCGCAGACAAACTATCACTTTCAGGGAGGTCGAAAAAAGCGGGAAAACGGGAGCTTGACTTACCCTAACCTCCACTAAGCCGCAAATGAAACTATTGTTTCTATAATCGCTACTTCCAATCTATTGAACCTTTACCTCACACAGACGCTTCTAATTTTATTATCTTTTCCTAACACCACTATTTTAGATCTATCTCTGCTATAACGTCGCAACATTTCCACCACCCTTCCTGTTGACCCAATCCAGTGTGGAATAATTTTACAGCCCTGTATTAGGCATTCATAAGGCAATTCTCTATCTTTTATATTGAACCAGTGCTCCGTTATAACAATAATACTATGCTTCCTGCACTGCAATTAATTCTAGCTCATCCTATCTATTGCTTTACACTCCCTGCTATTAGTATAGTAAGCCCTTAGGGAGCTGCTTCTAGCTCACACGCTCATTTATGTCCCCCTTTGTTTGCTGGCCTAATCATGTCTTTATTTGAAACTGATGCTGAATAATGTATTTTTATAACATTTTCTGTTCTAAACCTTATGCGCAACATGACTTTCCTCCCACACACACACCAATACCTCTAATCTTCTATTAGTTTAAATCCTAGTCATGACAGCAATGGCTCTCCTATCATGTTGGCAAATGCTACCACCCCTCCCCAGAGATGTACCCCATCTCTTGCAAACCAATAATGTTTGTCATGTAAGTTGTCCCAGTATTCAATGAATAGGTCTGCAATTTCGTTGCAGAATCTGCCTAGCCAGCAATAAACAACCATTTCCCTAAAAAATTCATTCATTACGCACTATCTCCTGTCTAGGCGAGATGTAACTCTGACAGGGACCCCTCCCATAGCCCTAGTTAAATCTAACTGACCTATACTTATCTTGCAACTCTTCTCTCCTACCCTTCCCGTTATCATGCCCACCAGCACGTGAGAAACAGATAATGGGCTTTGTTCCAATTCCTTACATGAAATTATGCAACCTATTGACTATGTCTCCAACACCAGGCCCCTGGAAAACAGACTGTGACTCACCTTCCTTATTTCTATTTACAGAAAGCATGGACCCTGATCTTAACCTTGAGTCCACCAACCACAGAATGCACTTACCTCTATTAGCAGGGAAAGTAGTACCTTTACCATCACTTGACCACAGAAGTACACTCAATCCTCAAGAACAGAGAAGCGATTTTTCCTAGCCTTCAAATCTTCTTTCTATCTATTTCGTATTTGATGCTCCTCCCATTACCCGGAACTACTCCGCCACATTGTAACAGGGGCTGAACTGTGCTCCTCACTGCTCGGGAGCCTTTTTCGTCCTCACCACTATTCCAGCACATTTACAGCGAGTGACAGACCAATAGAAAGTATAAATATAATATATAAATATATATAAATATATAAATTATATATAATATACACACACAACCCTCACACACACACACACACACACACACCACACACACACACACCACACACACGACACACACCCCACACACACACACACACACTCCACACCCACACACACACACACCACACACGACACACACACACACACACAAACACACACAGCAGCACACACACACACACACGACACACACACACAGGGGGGGGGGGGGGGGATGTAAATAAAAAAAAAAAATTAAAAAAAAAAAAAGAAAAAAAAAAACAAAAAAAAAAAAAAAAAAAAAAAAAAACACAAAAAAGTTTCACAAAATCACAATAAATAATCAGAGGCACTGTATGCACACAGCAAAACGTATTTAAGTATATCTCATCGTGCAAAAACTCATGCACGAAACATAAAAACAAACTAAAAAACACACTTCATATCGCAAAAGAACTTATTTACTCAAGAATCATGTCATACAAGACCTGATACACATCAAAATATTACGTAAAAAAAATTCTACTATATTATAGCTACATTCTGAACAAGTGTTAAATCTAACATAACGAGACCTTAGAGCTTCAACATCCACACTTTGGCTGCATAAATCCTCAATGAAAACCAGGAAACCATTTCAAACCCACATTCACGACACTCTCACGACCCCTCCTCCCAAAGGATGGCGAAGCCCGCAGTTGCCCCCTGACTCCTCCAACCTATGAAACCCCTTCACTCACACATTATCAATCACAGATTTTACGAGAATCCCTTAAACGTTTAGCATTCTATACCCCTCTGAGGGAAGCATTGACCCACATCCCCATACAAAACTCGTTAACGCACACATCGTACCGATAGAATTTACCGCAAGAAACCATTCTTCTCTCCTCACTACCGCTCCACACCCCTCATCACCCACGACATATATATATAATCAACCATGATATCATCTAAAAGCTAAAGCACATATGACACCCTCGACTAACCCACCCAAATCTAGACTTAAAGCACGCAGAACCGACACCCCTCACGCCCCCCCACCCTCTGTATCAACCTACATAACCAGCACCTAACCCCTCTAGCCTTTCACAAAAGTAAAACACATGGAACGCAGTCTCATCCCCTCCACAGATACCACACCCCCCCACCCTCTACAACCTTTCTGTTTCGTAGTATCTCACCAGACGACAGACCCCATAGCAGGAAACGAAACACTCCTCACGCGCCTGAGGGTTTAACTTCCATTTTACTAAATCTAACCAAATACTCATCCATGCATACATGGGGAACAAACCCTCAACAGGATAACGCACCTATCTACAAAGTAAACTCTACACAAAACCCGTATACGAACCCATTCTCAGTTTCCCGTAACGCAAAATCACAGCCCTCAAAAACGATTTCGCCTTCCCTCACTCCATTCCTCGATACCACATACCGCATCCCTGTCGTTATCGCTTCCCAACTGCCCCGCGTTCACACCCTCACACACACTTCCATTAATAAACACATTAAGCCCTCCGTCTCAATCCATCAACCCCAACCCACCGCTGACGTACAGGATACATTTATAACTTCCTTCCGTAACCACTCACAACATGAACCCACAAAAATTTGTACACACCGTCTTAGAATTCCCGCAATCGCTGTCCCTTTAAAGGGAACACAGCTGCAACATGCCAAACCTTACTATACAATAAAAAGTTTACGACTATCACAACACGTCTGTATAAGAGTTAGGTGCTGGGGGTCTCAGCACACCTAGACGCCCCACGAACCTTTCCAAAACCTAAATCCGATTTTCCCTCCCGCGCCGCAACCAATTGTTCATCCTTATAAATAATACCACAAATCTTTAAAATTAAACACACCGCCCATTCTTTAAACAACATTACAATCACCCCCCCCCCACCCAAGAAACCCAACCCCATGCAGAAGGAACCCCCTAAAATGGGTAAAAAAAAAAAAAAAAAAAAAAAAAAAACCTTTTTTTTATATTTTTTTACGCACAATTTACCTGCAATACCCGTGGCACTTACATTGGACGATCCCTTCACGAATGTGAACAGTGGTGTCGTCAACATATTCAATTAAACCCGCCCAGGCAATCCCACCCCCCACACTTCCCCTCATATGGCGTACGTAAGACTGCCGATTTAACCATTCTATAAACGGGGTCCAGGAAACAAAGCAAACAATCTTTGGAACATGAGTATCCCAGACTAGCGGCCTCTACCCATTGCAATTTACCCTCACCAAAGACACCCATAAATCTGTATCCTCATTTTTCGCCCCCCTAGTACACACGTATTTACCCACTTGACTATTCCTCCCCAAAACCCTGTCTCCTAAGTAAAACCTGCCAAGCTACACTTTCCATTCAGATCATATGCTGCCTGCCAATCTAGTAGCCAACAAAGCCGCCCCCTCCACCCACACCCTTAGCTTTTCACACAAAAACTTCTCAGTATCCCTGTCCCTTCAATCATCGACCTTCCCGGCAAACCCCAAACTGAGATTTGACACCACCCACCCCACAACACATTTGAACCTAATACCTAAATTTTGCAAACACCTATAGTCTGTACACATCAGCGATATGCTCGGGTATCTCCGAAGGGTGGGCCTGCCCCCTTGACCTTCGGGCGCAACAACTACAGCTGCTGTTACCTGCTCTCCCCCAACATACCCTGTCCCATCATACATTAAATAACCTAACTATAATCCCCATATTTAAACGTCCAAAGTTGTTAAATAAAATTCTACAGGAACCGACCAATACCCGGCGCTTTCCCCTCCTCATTCCCCTTACACATTCTCTATTTTCCTCTGCCGTAATAGTCCCACCTAAAAGCCTTTCTATCACTCTTTCCTAAATTACACTTTCACATACGTACACAACCTAGTCCAACGCCACGTCACCCCGCCCCCCCTCCCAACGGTTCCATGCTTCTCGAAACCAAGCCTCCGCATACGACACATCCCCTTCGTGGGTTAGTATCTCCTGTCCTGATCTATAATTTCCCAACCATCTCCTTTTTACCTCTAAACATTAGATAGCCTTGTCACTGCCTGCCCTTTGCCTTATGGCATGCCGCAAAACACACGCTGACGCTTTGTCGCCCCAAAGCACTACTTTCCCAACCCCTGCCTGCCTAACCCTTACAGCTTGAAACCTTTCATTTTTGCAACACCTCATCCTCCTCCTTTATTTCAGCTATTTCATCCAATAGAATATTAAATCCCACCCTCCCCCCGCCCCAAAGCAACCTCTTAAACCTATACTCTAAAGAGTAGCCAGTCCATATTTAAATTATTAATACGTTTTCCTGTCTCTCCAAAAACTTTCTATCCTATCCGTTGCAACACTATACCCAACCATGTCACAATGGTTCACCCACTCCCTGTTTCTTCCACTAAGCTTCCCCTCCAAAGGACTGAAAACCCCTCTAACCCATCCTCATCACCTAACACACTTATTTATATAATTTCCAATAACTCTTATAAACATGCCGCGAGCGACCCCCTCACTCCAACTCCACCACCACCGCCTAAATTCTGACCATTTGTCGCCTCCACGGTACTGAAAAGAATTTCACATCCCCACCCTGAGAAAAGGTACAACTCTATCTAGTCTCGCAGCATATCCACTCAAACAAACGATAAACAGTCTCCCACACCGCCCCCCCCCAAAGCAACACGTAACCTAACATCCCCTTAATAAATCCCTAGAGCCACAGAACAATATATCCACCAGCCCCTTTGTGGGTCCACATCAGCCACCCATACACTATTCCAGTCCCCACCAACTAATGCCACCTCTGGCAGTGGGCACTTAAAGAAAAACACAAGATCCTCACAAACAAAATCAATCTTTACCTTTATGTTTTTTCTGCCGGCGCATACACACTCACAAAGACACATCTGCCTTACAACCCATGCCACCACCCAACCACACGCAAACACCCCCCTCCCCCTTCCTCCCTCGCTTCTCTGCAAAACAAACGGGCTCGTCCTCAACTTATTAAAATACCCACCCCACCTTATATAGACGGGAGAATGGCAGGTAACTACTCGAAATCCTGCCACTCCAACAACCCTACCCTCTTAAAATTGTGCTCCCTGCAGGAACACAACATCCACTCTAGATTAGTCCGGAAATTACGAAACCAAACTCTCTTCATACCGCTACATAACCCATTCAACATTTACAGGACAACACCTAAGGTCTATTAAAAGTTTTCCACCCCTGCTTCCTCTCATCACTCATTACACTCCAGAGCTTGAATTTAAGTTAGACACCTCATAGTGCTCTCATTGTTCCCTCCCCCTTCTTCTGGTTCCTCCCTATCATGGCTACCACCACCTACACCACTATCTTCACCACTTCACCCAGTCTATTTCCCAGGCTTTGTGTGCAGGCGTAAGGACGACATCATAAATCTGATGTAGTCCGCCCTCAATCTCGTGACAGTCCATGTACACATGTCTTGGTCAGATGTTTGCCTCTCGATGAATCTCCACCTCCACCTGAGAATGGTATAATGATTCCAAACGAACCACTCCAAACCACCATTCACGTTCCCAAATTACATGTCTCCGACTTTCTGAAGCGACGACTCGACCGATGACACCACGCCTCAGATTAACCGTCCCTCTCAGGCAGTGACAAAGTCTCACACCTCCACCATTTCCTCCTCAATCTCAAGAACCTTCTCCTGTAATTGCGGCTCCACTTATCCACAGGAGACGACCCCTGATCAGGCAGCTGGGGGCGGGACTTCCCAACTCACCGTCAGTCCTGATGTGCCCGATCCACAATCTCGCTCCACAAAACACCACGCCCCTCCATCCATGTTTTGTTTCCTCACCTGCCACCATTGAAGCAGGGGCAGCGACATCCACCACAGGTCCAGGCAACACGTCTTCGCTTGTCACAGGTCGCCGCTATGTGATCAACTCACCACATCGGCGGTGTGGGGGGGGGCCCCCATATGTACGTCGTTGCCCTGGGTACATTTTCCATTTACCTCGTCCTGAAATCTTGTAGATACACATAGAACGGTATGGGTGACTCAAAGTCATTTTAGAGTTGAAAACCCATCCGGAAAACCAGCATAGGCTCTGCCGCCCACGTACCATGTTTGAACATATGCACCGTCCCATAACGTCCCCACAAAAACTTTCGCATATCATCCTCCCTCGTCCACCTCAAGGGAACGTTACGTACTGCTCCACTTAAAATGCCGTGAAACATCTATCATACTTACACTGTCAGCTGGTGTGACGCTTAAGACTTACGTCCCTGAAACTGGGTGACTAACGATTCATAAAACCGTATCTTAATAGCATTTGAACGAAAATTCTTTGCCTCCATTTAATGCACACCATACAAGTCACTATCTTGCATGCCATAATGCCCTCCCGTATGATCTTATGGCCAATAAGACTTACGCAGAAACTAGGCGTTTATATGTTCCTATAAGTAGCTCAAGCCTACAGTATACTCCGGCGACCTCAAGCTAACGCCATCTTGAAAATCACAGAGCACGCTATGTATGTTTAAGCAGAGGCGTGACAGCACCACATCAACACACAACCACAGCAGCCAGGTAACTGACAAGGAAGCTCGCCTACAAACACAAGAGGGAGGCCGAGCACACCGCCACTCTACCGTGGCTCCGGCAGTGAATGACTGTCAACCTCAGTTAATTGCTGTAAATGCTGCCGTCTGTGTCGAGTGAAAGCTTTCTTCTCTCCGTGAAGTGGAGCTGAGGTGTGGGTAAACTTCACAACATTGGCCATGTACATAAAGTTAGGCCCAACCTCCATCTCTCAGGTGTCGAAAGCTATATGGAAAGTAGCAGATCTGTCTAGGGCTTAGACTAGTTTCTGTAAAAGAAACGTGGATACGTAACGGAGAAAGGCCATTCCAGAAAGGAGTATTCTTGTACAGTCTTTAGCCACTAGTGACGGTAGCTGGGGTGGTGCTCCCCTGGCAGCCTTATTTTGCAAGATTACTACGTGCTTTCCATATTCAGTTTTGGAAATCAATTTTTTCCCAATGATATCAGACTCTCCATCCCCGAGTTTTCCATACTCCACCACTCATTCCACAGCTCCAGCATTGCTATCGCGGTGCTAGTGACCCATTATCTTTTGTGTTTTCTCGAAAGCAAATGTAAACCAGCAATCCCCACCCGTTTATCCTTCCCCAAGATTCTACAGCTTGACCGCCTGGTAACTGAATACTTGAGAGCAGCAGACATTTACATTCAGAGTACAGTCCTCTGCATAGGCATGCTATTTTTGGATTAAGTTGTAGGTCAATGAATTAGACAGAGTCCCATAACAATGACCCAAACACACTTTCCTGGAAAACTGCTACTGAATTGAGTCTCTTGTCGACTCTGTTGCTGTTGAGAACTTTTCTTTTAGATGTAGCCTTTATGGTAATCACTAAGGAGGCATAAACAGAGCAGAGCCTCCAAGAGCTACAATTTTTGTCAAGATTCCCCGGCAACCATACTCATCGAACCCGCCAAAAATGTCCCATAGCTACAACACAGCTGACTTAAATTACGCTGACGTCAGCTATTGCACTACTGTTTTCAAGAGTTCTTTTCAGTGATTGATATGAGACACTGCTTCAAAGTTATTGATATTTCCTCTCTGCTTTCTTTGGAGCAAGAAGAACATTTGCCTCACATTAAGAAGGTCATTATCACTGTGCTAAGCAGTAGGCTGAAAGACTCCGAGCTGGAGGTGATGCTACCTGGCTACACATCACTCAGCAATTTTGGTCTCACCTTGTTTGGACTCTGCCTTTTTCTTGGTCCACCGAGAAGCAACACCTCGATATGCTTTTATCGTCACCGCTGAGCAATTGACAAAGTACATGCGGCTCGCCAAGTAGGTTTCCCTTCCTGGATCAAGAGCGTTGCAGCTTAATCAGCACAGTGTAACGACAAAGTGGTCAGCTTTATCCTGACTGCTATTTATAATGTCCCATGCAGCCGAATTTTAGAGAAAGAAATAATTTATATCTGATAAATTGAACCCTGTCCGGTCATTGACAAGGAACCACCTGATTTTAGAGCCCCACCCTACCTGACAACCAGCTTTCAATTTTGTGTCAGCCTCTAACTAAAGATGGCTCCACTTTTGGACCCCCATATGCCACAGGCTGCCTGTGTACACCTCCTGTATGAGATATTCGATTCCTCTAGTACCTTCCTTCAAGTCTTGTATTTAAGTGAAATAGCAGTCTCTTCACGACTGTTTTGATTCAGTCCACATAAAGCCCTCTTAGGCTTCTGGCTGCACAAAGTATCCATATCCCTTTGTGTAAGACGAGAGGATGACTTCTTGGTATTTCCCTTCAGCAGCTATCCTGTATCCTCTTGATAATAATTAAGTTGGCCATTGTAATCAGACGTTTTCTTCTATAACGCCAATTGCTACAAGCACTGGCATGGAACGAACCAACCACTGAACACCATTTTTGTAAACAAATGAGTTGCCAGGATTACGTGAATCGTTACTAATCACATTTCCCTCAAGAACAAGCCGTTTTCAGGGCCTGTAGCAGTAAAAACTATCCCCAATGCAACATCTTGAGTGTTTTGCGCTTGTTAACCTAAGAAAGAAGGAACACTGCAAACAGGCCTACTGGTCAATGCAAAGCAGGTCCAATTTTCCTCCTACCGGCTTAAGCCAATGACCCAACATAGTTATGTCAGGGTCACAGTCACTTAAGGGGACGAGCACGACCTCAGACCTAGTAAGTACAGAGATAGTTAAATCCAACTCACACCCACCCACACCCACTTATGTATTTATGTAACATATTTTAAAACAACACATTTTAGTTTTACGCCGGATTTGGGAGTTTGTCCACTCATCCACAACTCTGTCAATCCAGTGCCTATACCCCCTGTATCCTTCCTGGAAAACAAAAAAATCTGAAATTTTTTCCAACTTAAAACTCAATGCAGCGAAGTCCTGTCTTAGCTAGATAATTATAGTGCATTATTTACATCTCTATTATTCCTGTTTTCACTTATGCACCCAATCATATTCCCCCCTAATTCAATCGCCTTTCTGGAAGAGTGCAGATTCAGGGCCTCAGACTATCCTCATAGGGAAGAGTTCTGATACATTTGGAATCAGCTTTGTCATCCTCCTTTGCAATTATCCAGAGCATAATACCCATATCCGTAATACTGTTACCAAAAACTGTGCCATCATAGTCAAAATGAGGCCTAACCAAGGACAAACAGAATCAAGAATAAAAAAAACCTGAGGACCCTATTATTTACGCTTTCATAAAATAAGAAAAACCAAAGGATTTCTTTTCTAACTTAAATGAGCGAACATTTATGGCACAGTTGTCCTTGGTAAGATAACTTGCAACCCAGAACTCCCCAAGATCCTATTACGCAGTCAGTCATTTAATATTAGATTAATCAAATGGTAATACAATACAGTACATGTTGGGTAGATAATACAACATAGGCAACAGTTAAGGCAACTTTATTTCGAAACGTTGTCGCCTACACAGTTGGCTTCTTCAATCGAGTAAACAAGAAATTAGGCAGGAGCAGTAGAGATGTGAAAACGATGTAATCAGTCCCACACCCTTGAAGACCGTAGATTTGAGGTTGTCATTCCCTCAGCCTGGGAAGTTCTGTCCAAATAAAGTTTGCCTAAACGTTGCCTATGTTCAATATCTACCACCAATATTAAATATACATTATTTGGTTTATATGAATCATGGTTTATGTCCTGTCCACTGTTTAGAAGTATCCATTTGTCCTATATTAAACAGCATCTCTGCCACTTCTCTGACTACTGCATAAGTTTATTTAAAATCTTCCTGGAGTGCGCTAATAATGGTGTCTCGTCCAATGAAATTCGACGGACTTGTATTTTGTGGTGTCATCAACAAAAAAAACAAAACCTGTGCTATAATCCCTCTCCTATGTTGCTTGGGTAGATTGTGAACAAACAAGGGGTCCCCACACTGACCCCTGTGGAAACACCGATCGTGATGCAATCCCCATTTATGATTTCTTTTCTCCCCCATTTTAGAAAACTCTCTGCTTCCTACCTGTCAACCAACTCCTCTATCCAGGAAAAAAAAAATTTTCCTCCTTTTCCGTGTGCCTTAACTTTTCCCCTCAATAATGGGGCTCTATCAAGACCTTACTGACCTCCATAAACACAATATCATATTCAATATCAGATCACCTCCTCAATTATAATTAGAGAAAATAATAAAAAATCGAAAAACTGGAACTACATTAGTAAACCATGTGCTGAATTCTTTGATCAATTTTTATGCTTTTTCAAGATAGCACGATATAATTAATTTTTAAGTGCCCCTCTCCTCTTCGAATTTCGCTATATGTTGCCTCTCATTTGACCAATGTGAGATTATTCATCAATTGTGTTATCCATTTGGATCATTTTTGTTTGACCTGATTCCCTATTCAGAAACACCAGATGTCTGAACAGATAGAAACAAAATGCTCTGGAAAACGTTATATCGGCAATCATCACCATCTTTTACCTGACCCCCAATCAGGTTTATTCCAGTTCAGCCACACCCAGTAATTTCTTCAGTCCTTTGACAATCAGCCAAGCAAAGTCAGGGACAGAGACTTGATTGTCAATAATTAGGGTAATCCACGATATTATTGAAACTGAGGGATTTTTTTAAATCACTTTTCTAAAACTCATCAAAAACCTCAGAATATTAATTAGATGATTCCTTGTTGGCAAGAACCAAGTCAAGCAAGTTGTTTTCCTCTATCACATAGCTGTTGGAGGAAAAGTTCATAGATAGGAGTAGCGAGCGAGATATAGTGAGATATTTGCATTGCCCTCCTGCTTGCTACGGTCGGGTCAGTCCCAAGCTCCCGTTATCCCCCCTTTTCTCTCCTTCTCCACGGGAAAGGTGACGTGTGGGGCCCTCCGACCAAAATGGTAATCACTTGACTCACAAGAGCTCCCAACACAAGCCCTTGGAATTGTCAGTCTGGGTCGACTGGCAACCAAAGAAACAGTGTTTGAAGGAGACGAAACTTCACAACGAGTTCCTGGGACGTCACTTTTTTTATCTACGTACCTTATAAGTGGTAGCCAACCCCAGGAAAACAACCCTCATGTTTGCAGTGGTGAAAGACCTGCGTGTCCCTATCATCTTGACGGATTATTACAAGGATGGAGACTCTTGACGAACTAGTCTTGGTTGTCACTCAACAGCTTAGACCCCCACATCACTACAGCAACGCTTTACAATTTCTACAAAGTGTCAGTGTCAACAACATCAACCAAGACACCCCAGCTAACTGTACATATTAGCGTTGAAATTTACAGATAACATTAATTATTTTTCATTTTTCATTTTTTCTTTCAAGTAGGATAAAGCTCATATTTAAATGTTTTATATTTTTCCATTTTTAAAAATAAAATTGTTTATCTTGTATGTTATTATTCTTTTTCAATTTCATTATTTACCTAAGGGAGCCAGCCTTGGGTAAGACCTACTAAGTTCTTACATGGTTGAGTAAGGCCTTAGAGGAAAAAAATATAAATTCGAAAGGCAGAACACCCTTATGTACAACCAAGCTGAGATTCCTTTTATCCATTTGGATAATTATTATATTTTTACCTGAATTCCCAATTCAGAACACAATTGTCTGAACAGCTAGAACCTATTGCACTGGAAAGACTGATTGTCCATTATTAGGGTAATTCCACATTATATTGAAACTGAGGGAATTGTCTTATCACTTTTCTTAAAAACTCATCGAAACCTCAAGATTATTATTTAGTAATTCATTGATGCAAGTAAACCACAGTAAAGCAAGTTGTTTCCTCTAGCTGGTTCTATCCTAACACAAAGCTGTTTTTAAAAAAACAATCCTGATTCGTATCAAGAAAGTCCCGCTTGACTCTATATATTCCTGTCCAGAATCCTCCCATTTAGTTGCCTAAAGTTAAAATCTATCCCGATTCGCACACATTTATATGTTTGATACCTACGAATTTTGTCCCAAAAGAGCTTACTGCACTGTCAAATCAAGTTTAGGGCCTGTAAATCACACGCCAATGGTTTAGTAACCTAACAAATTCAGTGGCTGACAGTGGAAGCTACTCAGCCCAGTAACAACTCAGTAGATTATTTACAAGGCTGCTCCTCACAGGAAAATTTAGTGAATAGAAAAAGAAATAATAACAAACATAAACACTTTATTATATAGAAAATTATCAATATAAAACACTTAAAAATGAAATATTAATCCTACATTAAAGAAAATGAAAAATAAAAATATAAATATAAACTGAATCATCGCTAAATGTATAAGGGTGTCTGGTGTTTGGTGAACACTGTTGTTTGTTTGAAATCGTAGTCCCCCCCGTGCTGATGATGGGGGGAGTCGCAGGTTGTAGGTTACGACCCACTGGCTAGTTCTTCACAAGTAGATAGAGCCTTGAAGTCTATCCCGATGACAGTAAAGCAGGTTCTATACCGCTGCAATGTGGGGGTTTACGACCCAGCAATTTCATACAGGTGCACAGGTAATTAAATCCCTAAAATGGGACTCCTCCAGGACTTAGTCCGTCCTCCTGTACCTTCTCGTTGATTGACAGGTTACCCTCACTGTCATCCAAGCTGAAAAGAATACAGGTTACCCACTGCTTAAATAAATCCACTCACCAAGCCAGTATACAATACTCAAAAGACGTGGTGATTATTACACAGTCAACCTAGAGCAAAAGACCTGAAAGGACTAAAGTTTTATTATTGGTCAAAAGTGACAGCTTTTTAACCAATAAATCCACTATAATATCCAGGCAGGCATGAACTTACAGTATTGTTTGAGCTGTGAGTTCGAGTGGGCTTTACAGTTTGACCAGGGACCCCACAATGTCCACCTTTCGGGGAGGAAGAGGGAGGGAAGGGTATAGCGGGAGCTAGACTGACCCTACCATTAACAGGCAGCAGGCAGTCAAACCGCTCACTTTTCAGGAGGGGGAAAAAAAGGTGGGAAAAAACGGGAGCTTGACTTACCCTACCTTAAACAAGTAGCCGGCATGAAAACTACTTTGACACTATATCGCTACTCCTATCATAGAAACTTTTCCTCACACTGACGCATCTAATATTATATCTTTTCTAACCACCACATTTAGATTTATCTCGCTATACGTCGCTACTATCCACCACCCTTCCTGTTGACCCATCAGTGTGGGAATACTGTAGTCCTGAAGTCTAGCAGAGGAATAAGTTTCTTAAGATCGGGAACAGCTTATTCAGAAATACTATACATGTGCCATCACAGTGTCTCGCAAAATGGTTGATACATTAAGTCCATAACTGTTCCTGAACAGAAGGTGCTTGGTCATTACAGTCTTTAAAGCATCATCCAACTTTTTGGACCCTTCTTAGAAAAGACAATCTGGACGTTTAATGTCCCCTTAACACCAACACAAATGACAAACAGGAATAAAAGAAGTCATTTAACTTTCCACTAGATGTTTTGGATTTTTTAAGGTCTGATGAAACCCTTGCCCATAGGGTTCGACCCCCTTTAGTTACTTATAGAATTGTGAGCCTCAGCATACAGGTCACCGCCCCAGCAACTTCCTCAGCTTTTAAATCAGGTTACGTTCTTCTGATGAATGTTCGTATCAGGTGGCGAAGAGTCTGTCAGGAACTGGTCAGCAAAAACCATGAAGCTCTAAGAGATTCATAACTGTGATCAATTTCCTAAGCTCTCTATCCAAAATCGAACAACGAAAGAGTGTTAACTGTAGCTGCTGAAAGTTCTGCCAGTCTTGAAAGGTGGCATACATGACATCAGTGTCCAGGTTAAGAAATAGAGTTTTTTGATATGCTTATAAGGATTGCCTTCTTAAGTAAGGTTAAACTTAACAAATGATAGCCTGCGACAAAGTAGCATAGATATTCAAAGCGGTACCAAGAAAATAACATTCTAACCTGGTAGCCCCAGAGTCATCAGGCCAATTACAGAGGGTAGTGGTTATTTTCAAACCTGAAAATGTAAAAGTTATGTCCTTCCCCCTCTGTGAAGGAGGTAAATTAAGTGTTGGAATATGTGCACAAGCTGCACGTTGTTCCATATACTCCTTCATCTAATGCTGTTGTTGAAGAAAGTTACCTTCTTATTCTCTAATTCAGGCGAGTTTGTTCGAGCTCGCGATCCTTTTCTCTCTCCCCTTAACTCATATCTTCTCTTCTTTGCTCTTTCCTCAGTTCCCTAATTTCAACTTGTTCTTCACGTACTCTAGCTCCTCGCCCCCCAACGATCAAGTCTATCACACTGTCCTTTTATGTCTTCTCTTTCGATTCTCTCTCTCTTCATCCTTTTTCTACTTCTCTTTCCCTTTTTCTAACGTCTTCTTCTCTCTCAATTCTCTCTCTTTCTGTCTTTCTGGATCTTAGCACTAATGCAAGATTCTAAAATTTTCCCTTGTTATTCCTAACTTACTTCCAGCATTCATACCAAAACTGGTATTCATCCATACTTGCTAGAATAAGTATAAACTATCAGGGGAAATAAACGGTAATAACCAAAAACGGTGGGTTCAATTCCTGCTCCGCTTCAAACTGTAAATAAACCAGAGGGCTCGACCCTCTTCAATTTAAAACCATATGTATTAATTAAAACGAAGGGTTACTATGCCCGGCTCCTAGCAAACAGTAAGTAAGAATGGGGTCGTTTGACCATCCAATCTTCTCACCAACAAATCAAGAGTGTCCAAATTACAGTTCCCTTGAATATAATAAAGAGCTCATGAAACAATTGTTCACTGAAAAATCTCGGGTCCTAGAGTCTAATCCTCCAAAAGTGTTTCAAGCTTACATAAAAAAGTGGCAGAAATTTATATTCTATCCTGCCTGACTGACTTACATAAATTGAGACTATACAATCACCAAATCTTTTAAATACCCTGTTACCGTAGTCCTACCATAGAGAATGATATACTCAGGCTGGTGGTAACCTCTGTGTATGCGGTGTGAAGTTCCAATGGTAGCATTCGAGATGGTACTTAAATCTTGATTCATGTAAGAGTTGATCCTGGCTAGGTCCGGCCACTTGTGAAGGCTTACTCAGCCCTGTAACAACTTCAGACAGTATTACCAAGGCTGGCTCCTCCTCAGGAAAATTAGTGAATAGAAAAAGAAATAATAACAGACAAACATCAACACATAATTAAATGTATAGAAACATAGAAAATATAAACACTTAAATAATGACTATTACTCCTACTTCAAGAAAATTAAAAATGAAAAATAAAATGATAACTGAAATCAACGCTAATATGTATAGGGTGTACCGGGGTGTATGTGAACAACTGTGTTGTGAAATCTAGCCGTTGCTGATGATTGGGGAGGGGGTCGCAGGTGTTGTTACGACCCACTGCTAGTCTTCACAGTAATAGAGCCATGAGAAGTATCCCGATGACAGGAAAGCAGGTTCTTTACCGTTGCAATGATGTGGGGTTACGTCCTGCAAATTCATACAGGTGCACAGGTAATTAAATCCATAATGGGACGTCTCCAGGACGTTAGTCCCGTTCTCCTGTTTGCTTCCTCGTTGAATGACAGGTGACCCACATTGTCCCAACCAAGCTTTGAAAAGATAGACAGGTTACCCACTGCTTAAATAATAACTTCCTCCATGGCAAGTACAATACTCAAAAGAACGTGTGATTATTAACAACAGTCCAACCTAGAGCAAAGCCTGAAGGACTAATTTATTCTTGGTCAAAAGTGAAGCTTTTAACCAATAATCCACTAGTAATACAGGCAGGCATGTACTTACAGTAGTGTTGGGAAGCTGGTGAGACGAGTGATTTACTGATTGACCAGAGCCCCACAATCACCTTTCGGGGTGTGGAGAGGAGAGGTAAGGGATAGCAGTGATCTAGACATGACCCTACCTTAACAGGCACCGCAGACAAACTATCACTTTCAGGGAGGTCGAAAAAAGCGGGAAAACGGGAGCTTGACTTACCCTAACCTCCACTAAGCCGCAAATGAAACTATTGTTTCTATAATCGCTACTTCCAATCTATTGAACCTTTACCTCACACAGACGCTTCTAATTTTATTATCTTTTCCTAACACCACTATTTTAGATCTATCTCTGCTATAACGTCGCAACATTTCCACCACCCTTCCTGTTGACCCAATCCAGTGTGGAATAATTTTACAGCCCTGTATTAGGCATTCATAAGGCAATTCTCTATCTTTTATATTGAACCAGTGCTCCGTTATAACAATAATACTATGCTTCCTGCACTGCAATTAATTCTAGCTCATCCTATCTATTGCTTTACACTCCCTGCTATTAGTATAGTAAGCCCTTAGGGAGCTGCTTCTAGCTCACACGCTCATTTATGTCCCCCTTTGTTTGCTGGCCTAATCATGTCTTTATTTGAAACTGATGCTGAATAATGTATTTTTATAACATTTTCTGTTCTAAACCTTATGCGCAACATGACTTTCCTCCCACACACACACCAATACCTCTAATCTTCTATTAGTTTAAATCCTAGTCATGACAGCAATGGCTCTCCTATCATGTTGGCAAATGCTACCACCCCTCCCCAGAGATGTACCCCATCTCTTGCAAACCTATAATGTTTGTCATGAAAGTTGTCCCAGTTATCAATGAATAGGTCTGCAATTTCGTTGCAGAATCTGCCTAGCCAGCAATTTTACACCAATTTCCCTAAAAAATTCATTCATTACGCACTCTCCTTCTAGGCGAGATGTACATATGACTGGGACCCCTCCCATAGCCCTAGTTAAATCTATAGCTGACCTATACTTATCTTGCAACTCTTCTCTCCTACCCTTCCCGTTATCATGCCACCAGCACTGAGCAGAAAATGGGCTTGTTCCAATTTCCTTACATGAAATTATGCAACCTATTGACTATGTCCCAACACCAGCCCCTGGAAAACAGACTGTGTCTCACCTTCTTTTTTTCTATTACAGAAAGCATGGTCCCTGTATCTTACCTGTGAGTCACCAACCACGGGAATGCACTTACCTCTATTAGCAGGGAAAGTAGTACCTTTACCATCACTGCCCCATGAAGTACACTCATCCTCAAGAACAGAGAAGCGATTTCCTACCTTAAAATCTTCTTTCTTATCTTTTTTTATTTTGATGCTCCTCCCATTACTAGGAACTACTCGCCACTTGTATCAGGGGCTGAACTTTCTCCTCACTGCTCGGAGCCTTTTCGTCCTCACCACATTCAGCCTCATTACAGCGAGTGACAGACTGCTCCTCACTACTGGCGCATCATCCCCTCACCCACTCCAGCCACCTCACACTCACTCCGAAACCCATTGAGGTGAACCGTCAGCCTCCTAAATTTCCTCCTTTGGGGAAGTAGGACCTCCTCCTTGAACACTCTAACCTCAGATTTTAAAACACTGCAGGAGGGGAAATCATGGCTTTATACCCTCCACACTGAATGTGTGCATTTCAAAGATTTTTTGCCATTGCCCCATATCACTACCGCTGATGTACTTCAAAATCGCGCCTCATCTGAAAATATAGCTTTTCCTCCATTCATTTGTCGTCCTCCTCTATGATCCCCGTGACCACCGCAGCCGTTTTTTCTTCATAAAAGCAGTCAATAAAGGTTTCTTTACCGGCGTTCTGGCACTTCTGCCAACTTCAAGGAGCCTTCCTCGACCTGTTGAATGATCAACATTTACGTCAGTTGAAGCCAAATCTCTGTACGGTTCTGTTGGTTTTCTTGTGATTCTTCAACTACTTCTGATGATAACATTGTCTTGTGTTTTCTTCCACATCTTCCTCAACGCAGCGCTCCACAGTCACAAGTGTCGAGTCATCAGCTCTTTTCAAAATCTGACCAACAATTGACTTCGTTAGGTTGAGATGTTCGGCGATCTCTCTGATACTCATGTCAGCATATTTTCTAAGAGCTACAGCACTTGCAGTAATCATAAACTGAAGATGAGTATTTGGCGAATCCTCATTCCCTCACAGAGCAAGAAAGCAATATAGAACAACAGTGTTGTAGCACTGACGAGAGTCGATGGGTAACACCACTGATAGATGGTTGGTAGTAGTAGGTAGCAAACTTTTCTGAAAAGAACCCAAACTACATTAATTAAATCTTAGACTAAGACATATGAGATAATAACAATATTTACTCCTTTCCGAATTAATCTGCAACGTGGGGGCGTTGACCCCCGGAACTCTCTCCAGGTAAAGTCCAGGTACGGTACATACCTAATCATTATTCTGTCCAGCACATTTAAATCAAATTTAAAATAGTTAAAACTTGCACCTTTGTGCGAGCTGCTTAATAAAAGCAATTAGTACCATTGCTACGTATTAGCTGACCTGCTTTATGTAGTAAGACTTAATTTAACTTATTTAATCGCATCCGGAGAACAATCATCAACTGGTGTTTAACCTTTTGTAATAAAAAAATTGAAGGCTTTTGCTGCCGCGTTCAAGTGAAATGTATTTTTCATTTTGTGTATAATATCGAGCTGAGTTTGAATGACATATTAAGTCCAGGTTAATACGACACTTTCAGGATGGAAATCCTATATAATACGACTTTTATCTTCAGTGAAATACTTGATTAAATTCCTTTGTGTGTCTCTTTAAATCATCGGATTTTTTAGCGTTAATGTGCATTTATTCTTGTAAAATGTCTGAATGGTATACACAGTATGTTTAACTTTCTTATGGGTCAGAAATGTATGTATTAACAGTGCGTTTATCTTCTTGCTAGTCCGAAATGTATGAATATTAATGTGTTTTTTCTGTGACTGAAGGTGATCATTGTGCTTCCTCAGTATCCCCAAATTTTAATTTTACTCCAAAGTTTCGTTTTTATTTTCTTCATAACAAAAGTTTTTTTTTTTTTTTTTGTATCGGCATCAAAATGTTTAATGCTGTTCTATGGTAACTAAGGAAAGATTTTTTGAAAATATTGACACGAGATATTCCCCTGCGACCAGAGTTTTATAACCATTCCAAGATTCCTGGTCTAAGTCTGACAATTCTCAGAAGCCTCAGCTACTTGGATTCACAGGTTCAAACATTAGTTCGTCCTACATCAACGGTGATGCTTGTTTGGGATACATGCATAAAGAGAGTGGAAATTCTCCAGCATTAAACTACACAAAGTATTTTTGGACCACTTCTTCTGAATAGCTAAAATTTTTATTCACTGATGCATCTTACGAAAGGGGGAAGCATGAAGAAAGGAGTGGTAGTAGTAGTAGTGGTGGTGGAAGTAGAATTAGTGGTAGTAGTTGGGTAGTAGTAATAGTGCCAGAAATAGTAGTGGCTGAAGTGAGGTAATAACACATATCTGGTTCTCAGATTACCTCTGATGTATGTACAATTTGTGGTGCTCTCATTCCAGCCTTTTTTCTGGAGATTATTACTTTCCTCGTAGTTATTATCTTTTCCATCTCTTAGATCCACTACTGGTATTGTTTTCCGTTCTTTTAACAAAGGTCATTCGGTGGTTCTCCTCATTAACGAGGAGCATCTCAGGGAAACCTAAACCTTGCTCTCTGAAATTACGCACTTACGCTCCCTTTGTTTCCAAACTTTTTCATCGCTAGGAGAAAACTTTTTAATACTTAGCACTCCTTCCAGTCTCCATCTTCCTGACCTGGACTTTTTTCGACGTTTCTCTGTTATCTGTCCCTCTTTAACTTACTCTATACTCTACTTAAAAGCCACAAAGCTGGTAGTCCATCTGGCATCATATCCTCTAGAGTGAGGTTGTCTAACTTTTATAAGGTTGTGAGACTCCAAACCAAACTTATCGCAACCGACGTACATAATTCTTGACTGAATTAGCATCTAAAATAAATCGAACTCACATTCTCTTGTAGATTTGTTTGATTCTACAAATCTACAACAGAATGTGAGTTCGATTTATTTTAGAGGGTATACAGTGTTCGTCACGGCATTATGCCGGGTGAGCACCCTGGCACAATGCTGTGATGAAAATCAAAGGCTTACCATACAGGTGGGTCTTTTTTGTCAGTGCATTCTGCTGGGTAGCAGCCGTTAGCATGATGTTACGTCCTGCTGCCACACTTCACAGAGGTTTCTCACTAATCACGTGGCTGTCGTGGTGAGAGGAACTGATGCATTGTTGTCTCTCATCCACTCCATGTTTTGTCCAGTGTTCCCTTTGATTTTTGGGCTATACATCTTTGATTATGGGTAAAAGGAAGTCTTTAAACCTGAAACTATAGCTGAAATCATAGAGCTTCACAAAGCTGGGCACCAGACCAAAGAAACAGTGGAGAACGTTAGTGTGTGTGAGCGCTCAGTGAGGAACTTCGTGCAGCGTTTCAAGGATGGTGACAGATACTAACTGCTTCTTTAACACAGTTAAGGTACGAACAAATGTCTACTTCTAGGGGTCAGGCCGAGGTTTGGCAGACGGTAAGTCTTACTTTTAGGGCCCACAATTTTTTATTTGTTTCCTAGATGCGCTTAAAAACCTCTCCTTAAATCAGTTTGAAAGTTGAATCGAAATTTAGCTCTTTGCTTCCTTTTCTTGACGTTCAAGTCCCCCACTTAATGACTGGCTCTTAATCATCTCTTTTTTGTTTACATCAAGCTTATTTATATACAATGTATAAGTAAGCATATGGGAGCCCTCAGTTCGCTGCCTTCTCTACAAAACCATCTGTAATTTACATCTGAAACTTGCTTTCGTCAAGCTACTACCGTGCCTAGTTATTCTGTTCCTTCTCCTCCCATCACTGAAGCTTCCGGTGTCTACTGCATTTCCTGTTAACCTTGTCCTCTTCAATACTTTAGAGAGGCCAAAGTTGTGTTTGTCTTGCCAAGACCACAAAGCATTAATTGCGATGTGTTAAACGTGACAGCAATCACATTAACTAGTCCTCTTCCTAAATAATAAGTATTCTTCTAGCCTCCAGGACGTAATCTTTTCAAATATCTTTTCCTAACAGGAATCTTACACATGGCTTTTCGTCTGTAGATGTCTGCCTTTCTTAATACATTAATAAATATTCCAATTATGAGAGCAGTCATGACGTGACCTGCTCGTTTCTCTTCATCATTTGTCATAGGAACGCCTGCCAGCTAATGGGAAGTATGGAAAAATAATTTTAATAACTTCGAGGTATAATAATAATGAATATTAAAAATTAATTAAATAAATAAAAAGAAATTGGCCGACACAGATTCCTGTGTGATCTTTAGACAGGAGAATCTTCTAAGTCCAGGAGATCCTGATGTTAGTAATTCTAAGTAGGCAATGGTAGTCCGATGTTCAGGAGCTCTTGTCAGTACTGTTTCGTAGTATCCCACTCCGAATATCAAAGGAGAGATCCGGAGTCGCTATATCCTAATAGTCACGACGCCAGCAACAGAGCTGTTAAAAATAAGCTGGTTACAAGATAGCTATTAAGGACAGGAGTTATTTTGTTAAGATATTTCGAGGGTACAACAGCCTTCAAATATTTCACTGGTTCTGCTGGTCCTCGGTCACTAGATCTGCAGTGCTTCTCTGTTTCATACCACTGCCAGCTCTGCTACTGATGCATCATCAAAATATTATACCTTTACTACTACTACTACCACCACCGCAACTACTACGACTACGACTACTACTACTACTACTACTACTACTACTACTACTACTACTATTTCTAGTATTACCTCATCACTGACACGCTATGGATTTTTAAGGTGAATAGTGAAAATTCAATTTTTTTTTTCTGGAATTTATTAAAAAATAGATTCGTTTTATTCTAACCAATTTCTGATAGGCTGCAAACGTTTTCTGTTGGTCGGCTTTATTGAAAAAAAAATGGGTTTTCAATTATAGGCTATACAAATTTATGTGTACCTCATCTTTTTAATAAATTTCTTTCCATGTATTAACTAGAGAAAGTCGTTTTTAACTGACTTTTAATAAAAGGTGTTTTTATTTTAAATAGAATTTGAACTTCTTAGGTGCCAAGCTGCAAATTTTATTGAAAAAAAAAATATTTGAAATTGAGCTACAATAAAAGGCACAACTTAAATAATTTCTTACAGGGGTGTAGAGATTATTTAATTGAATGGATTTCCAAAATAAACAATCGGAAAAGTGTTGAAAACTCGCATTTTCATTGTATTTTTAAATTTCATATATTTAGTTATCTCTTATATATCACATTTTTTTCAATTTTATTAACGAACTGATCTAATTGTTAGGTAGAATGTTTTTGTAACTAGTAACAAGAAGATTCTAGGCTTTCTAATAACATCAGAATGCCTAAACCGATCGGCTTCCAACTTTCAACCCAAAGACCATGGAGCAATTGACATGAGTAGATGCCCTCTGATCAAGTTATGGACCATTCCCGATGGTGGTTTCCCATAGACAGCTTTAAGAATTATTTTCAAATCGGCTTCGAAATATCAACTCATGTATCATACTTAGTAGGAGTGTGTAGGTGCCATTTTCCTACTGTTACTCAAGATAGTAATAAAGTTGGTAGAATTACCGACAATATGTAAAGTAAAAGGACACAAGTGCAACTAATGTGACATTTTATTGTGGCAACGTTTCGCTCTCCAGGAGCTTTATCAAGCCATTACAAACAATTATGTACCCTCTGTGTCCATGTATTGTTTGTAATGGCTTGATAAAGCTCCTGGAGAGCGAAACGTTGCCACAATAAAATGTCACATTAGTTGCACTTGTGTCCTTTTACTTTACATGTTACTCAAGAGAAGATACAGTATTATTTTACAACTAAAGTGTGCCACTCTTAAGGGGAATGCCACGACGCTGGTCAGTCTCCGCATCATTGAAATTTTATGAGCTTGATATCGATATTAGAAAAGTTTTAAAATTATGTGGCAGCCATCACAGTAAAAAAATGGCTGCAGCTAATAATATTCCGGCCAAAATTATGATCATCGATCCCTGTACAGTGGAACCCTCAAAAATCGAACTGCTCCCAACACAACCAATTATGTAAGTGTATTTTTGTAAGTGCTTTTATAAGTGTATTTTTGAGGGTCTGAAATGGACTAAATCTAATTTACATTATTCCTGATGGAATAAATTCATCGGTAAAGGCCACTCGAACGCCTTCTGGACCGAAGAAAGTTTGAGGTTCACTGAATATCTTTAGTGGAAGCCAGTGATATAAGTGTTACTTGCACAGGCATTATAGTGACTTAAACCAAAAAGAACAAATAACAAACCCAAAGTCATTTAAATACACAAATGTTTTTACACGAAAGATTTTTTCATTATTCCTATATATTTTCATAGTTTCACTTCAAAAAAGGGG
>NC_069436.1:41826654-41868861 GCF_026875155.1 Cherax quadricarinatus | reverse complement strand
GGATCAAGGACGTGTCACCCCAGGAGGAACAAGGGACATTGTCATCCCAGGAGGGCCAGGCGCCCAGTGTCACCCCAGAAGGCTATTTGGAGGGGATAGACACATCTAGTAAACATTCCTCACTGTTAAACAGAGTTGTTAATATGGCACTCGGTGTTTATTCAGTGTTTCTCGTCCCTGTGCACTGACATTGTTCAGCGTGGGGAGGTGTTCCACTGAACAAAAATGACCCTTTTCTACACAGTCCCTTATTATTTGTTCAAAGACTAATGAAATAATTTTTATTTTAAATTTTACTTTTAAGTATTGTCCTAATATAAATGATTTTCATATTTTATTATTATAATATATAAAATATATATATATATATATATATATATATATATTTATATATATATATATATATATAATATACCTGTCTATACATCCACAGCAGGTCTCGAATCTGGTAACTCTGCATCAGAGTCCACAGTACCACAGACTCTGATACAGAGTTAGCAGGCTCGATTCCTGCTATGGACGTAGAGACAATATAAATGATTTCGCCTGTTTGTGAATTGCTAAGCATATATGCATATATATATAATTTTTTTTTTCAACAAGTCGGCCGTCTCCCACCGAGGCAGGGTGACTCAAAGAGAAAGAAAGTCCCCAAAAAGAAAATACTTTCATCATTCAACACTTTCACCTCACTAACACATAATCACTGTTTTTGTAGAGGTGCCCAGAATACAACAGTTTAGAAGTATATACGTATAAAAATACACATATCTCTCCAAACTGCCAATATCCTAAACCCCTCCTTTAGAGTGCAGGCATTGTACTTCCCATTTCCAGGACTCAAGTCCGGTTATATAAAATAACCGGTTTCCCCTGAATCCCCTCACTAAATATTACTCTGCTCACACCCCAACAGATCGTCAGGTCCCAAATACCATTTGTCACCATTCACTCCTAACACGCTCACGCACGCTTGCTGGAAGTTCAAACCCCTCGCCCACAACATCTCCTTTACTCGCTCCCTCAAACCTTGTCGAGGACGACCCCTACCCCGCCATCCTTCCCCTACAGATTTATACGCTCTCCATGCCATTCTACTTTGATCCATTCTCTCTAAATGGCCAAACCACCTCAACAAACCCTCTTCAGCCCTCTTACTAATACTTTTATTAACTCCACACCTTCTTCTAATTTTCACACTCCGAATTTTCTGCATAATATTTGCACCACACATTGCTCTTAGACAGGACATCTCCACTGCCTCCAACATCCTCCTCGCTGCAGCATTTACAACCCAAGCTTCACACCCATATAAGAGCGTTGGTACTACTATGCTTTCATACATTCCCTTCTTTGCTTCCGCAGATAACATTTTTTGCCTCCACATATACCTCAATGCACCACTCACCTTTTTCCCTTCATCAATTCTATGATTAACCACATCCTTCATAAATCCATCCGCTGACACGTCAACTCCCAAATATCTGAAAACATTCACTTCTTCCATACTCCTCCTCCCCAATTTGATATCCAATTTTTCTTTATCTAAATCATTTGATACTCTCATCACCTTACTCTTTTCTATGTTCACTTTCAACTTTCTACCTTTACACCCATCTCCCGAACACCCTAGAATTTACTTCTTTTACAACCCATCTATAAATATATTAAACAACCATGGTGACATTATACATTCCTGTCTAAGACCTACTTTTACCGGGAAGTAGTCTCCCTCTCTTCTACACACCCTAACCTGAGCCTCACTATCCTCATAAAAACTCTTTACAGCATTTAATAACTTACCACCTATTCTATACACTTGCAACATCTGCCACATTGCTCCCCTATCCACTCTATCATATGCCTTTTCTAAATCCATAAATGCAATAAAAACTTCCCTACCTTTATCTAAATACTGCTCACATATATCCTTCAATGTAAACTCTTAATCTACACATCCCCTACACACTCTAAAACCTCCTTGCTCATCCGCAAACCTACATTCTGTCTTACCTCTAATTCGTTCAATAATAACCCTACCGTACACTTTTCCTCGTATACTCAGTAAACTTATTCCTCTATAATTTTTACAATCTCTTTTGTCCCCCTTCTCTTTATATAAAGGGACTATACACACACTCTGCCAATCCCTAGGTACCTTCCCCTCTTTCATACATTTAATAAACAAAAATACCAACCACTCCAACACTACATCCCCCCTTGCTTTTAATAATTATGTCATGATGCCGTCAGTTCCAGCTGCTTTACCCCCTTTCATTCCACGTAATGCCTCACGCAGTGGTAGAGTTTTCGGGTCTGTAAATATCGTCAACAGAGACTTTGTTCTTAGTACTGATATCTTTTATAAAGTCTTCTTTGTCTGTGTCATAGGCTGTCAGGAGAGAGTAGTCTACGTGTTTAGCAATGACTGTGCTTTTGGCACGGTGCTCAGGAGTCCAAATAATGGTGAAGCCTGCGTTGAGAAGCTTTTGTCTGGTATCGCTTGAGGTGTACGCTTCGTACGAATGTTTGTCAAGAAGGAGTTTGAAGCCTGAGTTGGTTTTGAAGACTTTAAACTACAGATCAGTGTCATTGGCTTGTGTAGTATGTAAAGTCTTGGAAAAGATTATCAGGGCTCATGATAATCAGCACAGCTTTAGAGATGGGAAATTTTGTGTCACAAATCTACTTGAGATCTAGTTACAATGACGATGACCATGTAATAATTAGTACTTGTTAAGCTCAAACTATTTTAAACAAATCAAAGACATATTTCGAAATTCAACAGCGGAATTAAATAAAAATCACAGATGCTCGAACAAAGTCAACCCCAGTTAAAGTCGGCATGAGATTCAACAATCTGACCAAAAGTTTGTTGGTATCTATCAAGATGTTGAACATATAAGTGGTAATAATTCAAAAGTTAGAGAAATGATCAGTGATCAGTACAGAAAGTCACATCTAAATCACATATAGTTAGTTTAAGATATAAGATTTCCGGCACCCAGACTGGTGAGACAGACCTTGGCTTTCCTTTTGACCCCGAACGGTCCACCTTTAAGCACCTGACTGGCTTACGTCCCGAATAACGATGCACCTTAAGAACACGACATCTCAAGTTTCAGCCAATACAACTTAAGTTGATTCCTCTCAGTCACAGTAAGTATTAGCCGTTGCCACTGAAATTCACCGTCCTTGATCTGATGAACACTGCAAAATAAATCTTATCCCAGCAGAGTTGGGGTTAAATATCAAAATCTGGTGTAGATAAAAATTTTACAACCCTTAGTTTTCTATATTTTGTAATTTTTGTCGATGTGTCACCTGACGTCTTAATGGAATATTGTCTAAATAACTTGATATTTATAAATGTTTCATTTTTTCGACTGTCGATATTAAAGCAATATTTTTTGTAAAAGATTAGATGTCACGTGGTGCCCTGCACAACTGTGCCATATCTGTCTGTGTAAAATATGAGTGTGTCATATTATCTATCATCTGTGTCATTTTAAAACCGGTGTCACATAAGCTGACTCTGTGTCATAGTATATAAATTGTGTGTCTTACTGACTATGTGTCATAAATCTAATTGTGAGTCATACCTGACTGTTTCATATTACATGACTGTGTGCTACATTTCAGATTGTAAGTCATATTATCTGGCTCTGTGACACATTATCAAATATCTGTTGATTTCTTTACTGTGGATCAAATTTTATATTGTACTTAGTTTATTGAACTCCTCTCAAAGTTCTGAAACTGAACTTTTCAGACTTGTGTACACTAAGTTTCCCTTGTCTGTTACACACCTTTCTTTGGTATATAATTTTCCTACAACCCGTAGACAACATGAATAGCAATCACCGTTTCTCCCGAAATTTGCTATTGTTGTTTAAACCATTCTTCGATTTAACAGAATCTTTACTTAATGTAATCACGTTCACTAACTCATTTTTGTAAAATTTAAACATCGCCTGGGCGAGCGCCAAGGCAGTTAGTCAGAACCCAGGCTTAGGCGAGACAGATGTTACATAGGCTACATATTTCACTCATCCAATAAAACCAGGAGCAATCGCCGAGAAGAATTGTTCTAAATCTATCACTCCAGAGAACCAACTACACACCTCCACGATACACTCATACACAGGTACAGGGCTATTGTCCAAAGGAACATGGCATATGAAGCAGGTACAACCCTATCAAACGAGAGGCTCAAAGGAAAAGAAGACAAGACTTACGCTAAGGCCCTATTTCATAGCAGACCTAGAAACTGTTGACTGGCCTACAGAATTCTCCAATGCCAATGGTATTGACGTTTGGTCAGACATTTTTCTTAACAAAATACTTAGACTATACAACAAACACTGTCCTATAAAAACGAAACAGATCACGAATAAACGGCTTGGTTGCCCATGGCTAACCAGCACCATTCTGAAATTCATTGATAAGAAACACCAATATGAAAAGCAATATAGACAGGGCTTAATACACAAAGATATTCTTAAACAATATTCAACAGTTCTCACGAAATTAATAAAGAAAGCCAAGCAACTGTACTACTCCAGCAGATTCACTGGCACAAGAGGAGATATAAAAAAGACCTGGAAAACACTTTCCCAGATTCTGGGGACCCACAAACTGAAAAAAACCAAGAATATTGTTTTAACTAAACCTCATGAAACACCACTGCATCCCACTGATACAAGATAAACGACTTCTTCTCAAACATAGGATCTAATCTCGCCAGTAAAATCCCACGTACCAATGCCGGTGCCGGGGACTACGTAGATGGGAATTTCCCAAATTCCTTCTATCTTGTACTGAGTCATAAAGTCACTTAAAAATAACTCGGGGAATCTGTCTCACGTCCCACCATTATTGTACAAGCGAGCAGCCCATGTCCTTTTGCATGCTATTACATTACTTTTTAACAAGTCACTAGAAACTAGCACTTTCCCGACACTACTCAAGACAGCAAGGGTTACACCAATACATAAAGGTGGTGAACCTACAGACATAAACAACTATAGGCCAATATCAACTTACCATTGCTATCCAAAATCTTCGAGGAACTCGTGCACAGGAGACTATATTCATTTATAATGTCACAAAACATACTCAACCCCTGCCAATTTGGATTCAGGAAAAATAAAAGCAAGGCTGAGGAATGAAAGGGGAGAGCTGCTGAGAGCAGGGATAGCAATGAGGGAGTGCAGGTAGACAAGATGACAGGTCCCGTGTAGAGGCAGGACCAAGCCACCAAGAGTCACAGGAAAAAATAAAGGAGACAATCACTATGTAAAAAATGGGAACCCAAAGACTAGAGGAAAAGCAATGGAAGGAGAGAGGGAGAGGTCAGTCTTAATACATGGGCTTCAGGAGAACCAAAGGAGGACACACAATGAAAGACGGCAGAAATAAAAACATGAGATTGAAAACATCATCATAAAATAGGCGAGGGGACAGGACTGAGAAACAAATTTTCAAAGAATAGCGGGAGGTACTCGAAGAGGAGAAATCAGTCTTTCAAACTGATTTTCAAGAGAAAAATGGTGCGGGACAGGATCCTGCAAAAGAAATTTAGGCTGAGGAAGTCATCAGTATAAAAGAGGGTGTTACTACACCATGATAGAATATAAAACAGTATAATGTATTATAATATAATATCATTATTTACTGTACAAGGTATACAGTTCTAGTTGACTTCAACGACATACTACTATATAGAAAGTCACTTGTTATGCAGAGCATTTAGGAAAAATTAGGTCAGTTTCGTCCTAGGATGAGACTCACGCCAATCGACTAACACCCATGTACTTATTTTACTGACGGGTGAACATAGACAACCGGTGTAAAGAAACATTCCGATTGCTTCTACCCTCGCTGGGAATCGAACCAAGACCCCTCACAGTATGAAGTGAAAGCTTTACTCAACAGGCCAATTGGCACCAAGAACAAGAACAAAATGGCAGCAGCTAAGAGGACACATAAACGAAAGGGACTAGAAAGAGAGACAAGTACAGAGTCAGTAGAGGACAGCCAGAGCCGATCAGAGCAACAAGCTCAAGCACACACAAAACTCCCCTCAGAACCCCACAGCAAAACACACTATCCCAATACAAACAACACTCCACACTCACAGCTACCTCCCCAACTATGCAGTAGAATCCCACAGCACACTGTGAGATTCTACTGCAACCCCCCAGGTGTGGTACACCAAAGATGATAGAATAATGACTAAATGGGAGGAGTGACATGAAAGAATCAAAATGCCATCACCGAATATCATAACTCTCAGAAACCAAGCTCACAATAGCGATAATACATGATATCTTTCTAACGGGATATGATATCCTTAGGAAACCATACCACAGGAGGCACTGAACCCGCGGGAAGAGAGGGGGTGGAGGAGTGGCACTGCTAATTAAATCCAATGGGAATTTGATGAGCTGGAGAGAGGAGACATAGCAGAAACAAAAGACTACATAAAAGGAAAACTTCAGTTTGGAGGTTTGTGAGGGAAAAGTTCAATAGATAGGAGTAGTGATGGAGTGTATAGTAACAATGGTTTCATTGCCGGCTACTTGTTAAGGTAGGGTAAATATATCTCCCGCTATCCCCCCCCCTTTTTTCCCCTCCCCGAAAGTGATAGTTTGATTGCCGGATGCTTGTTAAGGTAGGGTCAGTCTAGCTCCCGCTATCCCTTCCTTTCCCTCTTCCCCCCCCTCCCGGAAAGGTGACGTGTGGGGCTCCGGTCGAACAGTAAATCAGTCGACTCACAGCTCCCAACACTACTGTAAGTACACGCCTGATCATATTTTAGTGGACTTATTGGTTAAAAGCTTCACTTTGACCAATAATTAACTTAGTCCTTTCAGTCTTTAACTGTTAAATGTTTTAATAATCACCACATCTTTTAGGTATTGTACTTATCGTGGAGAGTGATTTCTTAAGCAGTGGGTAATCTGTCTCTCTTTACAGCTTGGAATGACAGAGAGGGTCACCTGCCAACCAACGAGAAGAATAGAAGGAGACGGACTAACGTCCTGAGACGTCCCATGTTTAATCTACTTACCTGTTATGTAAGCCAACACAGGACCTAACCCCTCATCATAGCAGTGGTAACGAACCTGTTTTCCTGTCATCTGAAGTAATTATTCACGGCTACACTCTGTGAAGAACGAGGCGGTGGTGGTCACCAACACCTGGTACCCCCCCCCCCCCCACATCAGCAAGGCTACGATTTCAACAACACGCAGTGTCACCAACACCTGACACCCCATTACCACGATATACCTATATTAGCATTGAGTTCAAATGTAATTTTTTTTCATTTCATTTTTCATTTTTCATTCAATTAGGATACCCCTTCATGTTTTATTGTTTTACATTTTCCGTTTCTAAATAATAAAGTGTTTATCACTGTCTGTTATTATTTCTTTTTCTATTCATTAATTTTCCTGAGGAGGAGCCAGTCTTGGTAATACTGACTGAACTTGTTACAGGGCTGAGTAAGCCTTCACAAGGTTCCAAGGAGGCCAAGGCAGGAATGTGATGAGAGTAACAGAGCTATGGTTGACACACTGGCTGAAGTGGCCAGAAGGGCTCATGCAAGCAGAGCAAAGCTACTGGTTGTGGGTGACTTCAATCTTAAGGAAATCGACTGGGAAATCTTGAAGCCACATGGGGGCCTGGAAATGTGGAGGAATAAGATGATGGAGGTGGTACTGGAAAACCTCATGTACCAATATGGAAGGGGACACTACCAGAGAGAGAGAGGACAGGATAAACCAGCAAGACTGGACCTAGTATTCACCTTGAGTAGTGCAAATATTGAGGAAATCACGTATGAAAGACCTTTTGGGGCCAGTGAACACGTGGTTCTGAGCTTCGAATACATAGTAGAGTTAGAAGTGGAGAGGGAAGCAGAAAGGGCAGGACGAATGAAGCCAAACTTTAGGAGAGGGGACTACACAGGCATGGAGAATTTCCAGCATGGGTTTCAGTGAGACAGAGAACTGACAGGGAAGTCAGTAAACGAGATGACGCTGTATGTGACAACAATGTGCAAAGAAGCTGAGGAGAGGTTTGTACCCAAGGGTAACGGAAATAATGAGAAAGCCAGGATGATCCCTTGGTTCACCCAAAGGTGTAGAGAGGCTAAAACCTAGTGTATTAGAGAATGGTAGAAGTATGCAAGGCAAAGGACCCAGGAGAATAAGGAGAGCAGTCTAGTTCAAGCCCCTCAAAGCGGTCATCTTGACTCACGAAATCGTAATGACACGTTTGAAAAGAAACCATATCATGGGTGGGAATAGAACCCTCGATCAGCAACTCTTAAAACTCATGATGGACGCATTAGCCACTGGGCCAGGTGGCTACAGTAAGATTCATCCAACTAGGTATATTTATACACCATAGGAATGTTAGCGTAGGCACTACTCTGACCACAAATGCATGCCGTCATGATGACAAATTTTTGAGGGGACTACTACTACTACTACTACCATCACCTCTTCCTGCCTATATATAGCCGTCCTACTCCACCTCTGTTTAGTGTGACTTTGTCAATGGTCCAAGTCGGACCGAAACGTCGTCGTAAGCTTCTCTCTTTTATGTGCGGGTTATTTGTGTATTTGTAGTGTTAACAGTAGATAATGCAGCAGCACGAGAAGGACGAGAAAAGCCAAACTTCAAAAAAGGGACAACATGGGCGTAAGAAGATTCCTGCATAAAGTGCAGTGGGAAAGAGAACTAAAGGGAAAGAGAGAATATGAAATGATGGAACTAGTGATCACTAATTGCAGGGAGGCAGAAGGTACAAAAGGGTAAGACCAGAGTGAACCCATAGTTTAACTGGAGGTGTAAAGAGGCCAGAGAAAAGTGTATTACAGCATGGAAAAACTATAGAAGGCAAATGACTCAAGAAAACAAGGAGTTGAGCAGAAGAACCAGAAAAGAATATGTAGGGACAAGGAGAGAGGCGCAAAGACTATACAAGAATGACACAGCATCAAAGCTAAATCTGAACCAAAGTTGTTATACAGTTACACTAGGCGATATACAGTCAAAAATCAGGCAATCAGGCTGAGGAAAGAGGGAGGGGAGCTTACAAAAAGTGACAGGAAGTATGTGATGAGCTTAACACAAGATTAAGAGAAGTATTCAAAATAGAGACAGAAATGCTTCCAGCAAACCATGGAGGTAGGTTGCACCAGCAGGTGCTGGACAGAATACACATAACCAAGGAGAAAGTCAAGAAACTGCTAGGAGAACTAAATATCTCAAAGGCGATGGGCCCAGATATATATCTCCATGGGTCTTGAGAGAGGGAACAGAGGAATTGTGTGTGCCACTATCGAAACTGGGCAGTTGCCTGAGGCGTGGAAGACAGCAAATGTAGTTCCAATTTTTAGGAAAGGAGACAGGAAGGCAGTATTAACACTCTAATTGCCAGACATAATGATGGCAAATACCTTGGCCTATACCTTGACAACAACCTAAATTTCAGCACGCATATCTAACACATAACAAAAAAAGTATCCAAAACGGTGGGGGAGCCTCTCCAAGATACGATACTACGTGCCTCAAACTGCCCTTCTCACACTATACCATTCATTTATATATCCATACCTAACCTATGCTATCTGTGCTTGGGGTTCAACTGCAGCAACACATCTAAAGCCAATAATAACCCAACAGAAAGCTGCAGTAAGAATAATCACTAAACCCCATCCCTGGCAACACACTCCCCCACTCGTCATAGATCTAAATCTACTCCCTGTTCAGAACATCCACACTTACTACTGTGCAATCTATATCTACAGGACCTTAAATTTCAATATTAGCCTTGACCTAAAACGCTTTCTTGATAGTTGTGAAAGGATCCACAGGCATAGCACCAGACACAAACATCTCTATGACATTCTCCGTGTCCGACTAAACCTTTACAAAAATTCAATGTATTTCAAAGGACCTAAAATCTGGAACACCCTACCTGAAAACTCTAGAACTGCAGACACATTCATCACTTTCAAAACTGCAGTTAGAAAACATCTTATCTCCCTGATCCACCCCGACAACTAACTACATGATAACCACCTGGTGGTTCACAATTACACTCACTCACCCACTGACTATAAACCAAGAAATACTAATCTTAATCTTAAAATAATAAATCCTAACTAGTCATAAGTTTACCTATGATACTCCAATATAGACACCTTGTATTGTGCAAAACAAAAACATTCACATTGCTAAACTCACAAATTATAATGTAGTCACTTAGCCTTAATACCATAATCTGTAAGGATTTAATGTTGAGAATTAATCTAAGTCTTCCCAAAATGCCTAGCCATGCTAGGTGTCCTAGTGGCCCCCAATGCAATTAGTATTTTATAACATGTAAACCACACAATATCCAAATCCTGTAAACCCCACATTGTAACCCTTATAGAGAATAAACTTAATTTGATTTGATTTGATTGTGTTGCCAAAGAGTTAAGCTATTTTTCTATAAGAATAACTCAATTTCCATAATTTTTCGATTTTTTTAAAGAGCGCAAAAAATTGGACGGTCGGCCCCTTCACATATAAATGCCTATCTTCATTACTAAATGCACATCTTTACTACTAAATGCACATCTTCACTAATAAAGGCACATCTTCAATCCTAAATACTCACCTTCACATGTATATGCCTATCTTCTCTACTAAAGGCACATCTTCACTAATAAATGCACGTATTCACTGCTAAATGCACATCTCCGCTATGAAACAGACATCTTCACTACTAAATGCACATCCCCAATATGAAACACATATCTTCACTACTAAACGCACATTTTCACTAAGAAACGCACATATTCACTACTAAACGCACATCTCCACTAAGAGACGCACGTTTTCACTAGTAAATGCACATATTCAGTTAAAAAAGCACACTACTAAACGCTCATCTCCTCAATGAATCACACTTCTCTACTAAATGCACATCTTCACTACTAACCTCAACAAACCCTCTTCAGCCCTCTGACTAATACTTCTATTAACTCCTCACCTTCTCCTAATTTTCACACTCCGAATTTTCTGCATAATATTTGCACCAGACATAGCTCGTAGACAGGACATCTCCAGTGCCTCCAACCGCCTCCTCGCTGCAGCATTTACAACCCAAGCTTCACACCCATATAAGAGTGTTGGTACTACTATACTTTCATACATTCCCTTCTTTGCTTCCATAGATAACATTTTTTGAAAAACAACTGTACTACTCCTGCAGATTCACTGGCACAAGAGGATTTTGGGGACCCACAAACTGAGAGAAATCGGACTGACGACATTGGAGGATAGGAGGATCAAGGGAGACATGATAACGACATACAAAATACTGCGTGGAATAGATAAGGTAGGCAGAGACATGTTGTTTCTGAGAGGGGACACAGAAACAAGGGGTCGGAATTGGAAGCTGATAACTTAGACGAGTCAGAGGGATGTTATGAAGTATTTCTTCAGTCATAGAGTCGTTAGGAAGTGGAACAGCCTAGCAAGTGATGTAGTGGAGGCAGGAACCATACATGGCTATAAGACGTGGTATGACACAGCACTGGAAACAGAGAGAGGACATAGTAGCGATCAGTGAAGAGGTGGGGCCAGGAGCTGAGTCTCGACCCCTGCAACCACAATTAGTCGTGTACAAGTAGGTGAGTACACACACACACACACACACACACACACACACACACACACACACACACACACTTGTAGGGAACATTGAAGACCAGCTGCACTTAGGTGCCAGTGACTCGCTAAAGTAAATTTGTTGATAAATAGGACATGGGCAGCACGAACGAAATCAGTCTTTTATAAAGAAGTGCAAGCAGGCAGGAGGCAGTTCCTGAGCAAAGTGCTGTATGAAAGGGGAAACTGAAGGGACAACACTCGAAATAATGAAGCATGTAGCAGCAGTACTGTAGAGCAAAGGAGAAATTCGTACCCTGGAGGAGAGGAAGCCATGGAAAGAACAGAGCCCATGTACACCAAAAGGTGCAGAAAGGTACAACATGATAAAATATACATAGAAAGCAAAGAACACAAGAACACGGAGAAGCGAGCATTAGAGCCAGAACAAACATGCGTAATAAACAGTGGCTGAAGGAAAATTAAAAATGACGTGGAATCAAAAGTTGCTATCCTGCCACATCAGCAGAAAGAACTTGTAAAAGGACCGGGTAATCAGACTGAAGAATGAATGAGTAGAATTCACCAACTATAATATTTAAGCTATGCATGACAAGTCACTCTTAAACTTTACTTGTCAGCTGACCTGACCAAATCATCACCTTACTCCCACGCTAAAAGTGTTGGGTTATGTGTAAGGTCATATGTGAGGTCTCAGTCTTATAAGTCTTCTGTTGTCCTATTATTTTATAATTCCTTTATAATACGAGAAATCACTGAAGCGGGTTGGAATTTCACTATTTTCTTCACTGTTGTTATTTTGCGTATTGTGATATCACTTGTTTATCCTGATTTCTTTGCATATATATATATATATGTACAAATGGTATGCATATATTTTAGGGTCTGTCTTATATGTGCTTCATAATACATACACTATATACATGAATATTCTTTTAAAACAACGCTTTTGCGTTTACCACAACCTTTTATTTTAATAATTTTTTTAATAAAACCTCTATATATTGTGAAGTAGATAAATGGTACAGAGAACCGACAAGTTGATAAATTAGACACGTGTGCAACACTTAAGTGTCTTTAATTAATGAGGAAACGTTTCGCCACACAGTGGCTTCATCAGTCCATAAAAAAGGGAATGGTGAAGAACAGGAGGTGTTTGAGGTAATCAATCCCTCAGCCTGGAGTCGATGTGTTCAGTCCATCAATCTTGTAGAAGGTTGATGAACTGAACACATCGACTCCAAGCTGAGGGACTGATAACCTCAAACTCCTCCTCTCCTTACGCCTTTCTACTTTGTATTGGACTGATGAAGCCACTGTGTGGCGAAACGTTTCCTGAATAAAGATTCACATATGTTGCATAAGTGTCTCAATCTTCAACTTGTCGGTTTTTCAAACCATTCATCACAAAATAGTATGTACACTATATACACTATGTACAGCAATAGGTATTAGTGCACTCCACGGTAAGCAAGGCAGAATAGAAGCCGCAAGAGAGCAGACCGTGTTTCAACCAGCTCTAGAATGGGAATGACAAGGGCAGACAGGAGAGTGGTACCCACATAACCTCTGCGATTTCCAAAACCTTCTTATTATTGGCTGGAACCTGGTTACTGGTTGAACGACGGGGCCCCATCGTCAACTTTTAGTCACCTGATTCGCTGGTTGGGATGTACATGCGCCGAA
Source organism: Cherax quadricarinatus (assembly GCF_026875155.1). Classification (NCBI taxonomy): domain Eukaryota; kingdom Metazoa; phylum Arthropoda; class Malacostraca; order Decapoda; family Parastacidae; genus Cherax; species Cherax quadricarinatus. The sequence goes on along the minus strand of NC_069436.1, from coordinate 41,855,475 downwards.
TAAAGGTTACGTACTCTTTGCATGCCACACCCCCACCCCGAGAGGACTCAGAATTAGGCTCCCTCATCCCAGTGGTAACCGTGCCGCCATGGCACAAAATAATGGGACCGCCTTTCCTCTCAACCATCCAACTCTTATATAGAGCTCAGCTTTTCTCGTGACAAAAAGCCAAACCCTAAACTCAGAGCGAGACAGCAGACAGTCGGGCTAACATAGGTCCAAGACATGGGTGGACAGTAGCCTGCATCCCCTCACTAAAAAACAACCTACACCAGGGGATTAATAAAAAAAAGAGCTTGGAAGGGGTTACCACAACTAACCCAACACATCCTAACCTAATATATAATTATTATAAATAATATTGTTAGACTCTAGATAAAGAGCCTGCCAACATATTTTCTTTGCCTGCAATATGCAAAATTTTGATAGAATAGGGTTGCAGTCGTAGACTCCATCTCATGAGCCTTGTATTGTGGTTCTTCATGGCTTGGAGATATACTAGAGGATTGTGATCACTGTAGACAGTGACCACCTGCGAAGTCTGTCCCACGTATACATCAAAGTGCTCCAAAGCCAGTACTAGCACGAGGGCTTCTTTTTCAATGGTAGAGTAAGCCCTCTGATGCGGCTGGAACTTTACAGAGAAGAAGGCTACAGGCTGCAACTCCTCGTCCCCGTTTTGCAACAGTACTGCCCCAACCCCAGACTCACAAGCATCAACCTGTAATGAGAAAGGTTTGGAGAAGTCTGGAGATAAAAGAATGGGTGCAGTACACAATCTTTTAGCTTAGTCAAAAGCATCTTAAGCAACTAAAGTCCAAATAAAGGAAACTTTGTGACTGGTAAGAGAGGTAATAGGGGCTACAATATCTGAAAAATTCTTACAGAATCTTCTGTAAAATCCTATCATGCCTAGGAAACGTTGAAGAGATTTCCTATCATGAGGAACTGGATAATCTTTAATAGCAAGAACTTTAGCAAGTTTAGGAGCAACTTTACCACTACCTACTTTATGGCCTAGAAAAGTAACAGTGGCCTGGCCAAAGGAAGACTTTGATAAATTAACAGTTAAATGGGAACTCTGAAAGGTCTCAAAAAGAGCCTTAAGTCTAAATAGGTGTTGATCCCAAGTATCAGGCACCACAACAATATCATCCAGGTACGCTGCCGTGCCTTCAAGTCCTTTAATAGCCTGACGGATAAGTTTCTAAAATGAAGAGGGGGAGTTTTTCATTCCGAAGGGGGTAACTATATTGATAATGACCTCCTGGAATTATAAAGGCAGAGATTTCCTTCGCCTTATCAGTCAAAGGTACCTGATAGTAACCTTTAAGGAAATCTAACTTGGACACAAAAGTAGCCTTACCCACAAAGTCGATTACGTCATCCAGACGAGGAAGAGGGTAAGCATCTATGATTGTGACCTCATTCACCTTACGGTAGTCTGTATACATACGAAACCCTCCATCAGCTTTTTTAACAAGGATGCACGGTGAAGCCCATGGACAAGATGACTCCTCCACTAAACCATGCTCTAACAGAAATTCTACTTCATGCTGTAGTAGCCTCTGTTTTTTAGGATTAGCTCTGTAGGGGGAGAGTTTAATAGGTTTAGAGTTTCCCACATCTACATCATGATAACCTAACGTACATTTTTTTCGGCACATCCGAAAAAATATCAGGGTATGACTAGAAGCGCAGTTAAACTTGTTGCTTGAGTTTCAGATAGCCCCACCATTAAAGGGCTAGGGCCCTTGAGGAGGACAGAATTTGGAAGTTTAACATTAATTTCAGAAATAGAATGCAAAGATTCAGAGTCGTCCTCAGAGGAAGAGGACAGTCATTACTGGGACTTTATCTGGTGTATGAAAAGATTTTAATTGATTAATGTGGTAAGTTTTAGTTTGAGGTTTTATCAAGGGAAGCTATCACATAATTTACATCAGATATTTTACTTACAATTTGAATAGGTCCCGTAAATCTAGCTTTCAAGGTGTGTGGCCAGGTATAGATTCATGCACCAACACCTTGTCTCCTGGATGGAAGGAGCGGAATTGTGCATTTCTGTCATACCTCTGTTTCATCTTATTTTGAACTGCCTTTAGGTTAGCCTTGGCTAACTGACATGCCACCTGCAACCTTGAAGTCGGGTTGTAGATTGTTAAGCTAACGTCTTCTCCCATCCATCCTTCTTTGAGCACCCGAAGAGGACCTCGTACATTGTGCCCAAAGATCAGCTCAAACGGACTATACCCGATAGACTCTTGCAGTTTCTCGTACTGAAAACAGCAACAAAGGTCTGTAGGAAAATGCATGCAAAAAGTTATGGTTTTTAACGTCTGATGGAATCTTTCCAAGGCGCCTTGGGACTGAGGATGATAGGCAGTGGATAAGTTGTGGATTATCTCTAACCTAGTTAATGCTTCCCTAAATGTTTTGGCAGTGAAGTTAGTACCTTGATAACTTTGAATAGTTTTAGCAATGCCAAAACAAGAAGTAAATCTTGTTAAAGCTTTGAGAATCGCTTCAGGGTATCTAGTTACTATATCCATAATGGTAAATAAATACTGATTTCCCGACTTTGACCTAGGTAGTGGACCTACACAATCTATAATTAAATCTGCGACAGGTTCTCCATCAGCAGGTATAGGTTGGAGAGGTGCAGGTTTAATGGAATATCCCGGTTTCCCTACTTGCTGACATTCTCGGCAACACAGGAATATGATTCTTCACATCCTGCTTTAATTTTGGCCAATAAAATTCTTTTGTGATTCTATATAATGTTTTAGTAATTCCTAAGTGACCTAATGAAGTATTAGGAGCTATATTCAATATTTGAGGTCTAAACTCTGTTGGAGCTACTAACCTGTCTGACAATTGCCGGCCCTCTATCTCCTTACCAGTCTCAGTGCAAATCAAATAGTCGTTTTTAACTTCATACTTGACCGGATGATCCAAAGAGGATTTACCCATGGCTGCCTGAAAAGCGAAATTTAAAGAAGGGTCCTTTCGTTGTTCCTCTCGGAAGGACAGTCCCTCGGGTAGGAAACATATCTGGCAATCCTGCAACCTTGGAATAGGAAGGCTTGATCTGGGTCTGTTCACTTGATCTACGAGGCCCTGGCCAGTTTTCCTCGTAAAACAAAGTGGCTATTCCGAGATCGGAGTTGTCCAAGGATAGGTCAACATTCTCGCCAGACAACCCTTGGGATGTTGCCCGAGTTATGGCCAACACTGGAGAAGAATTAATCATTATGGGTTCAGGACATACACTAGTAGTGGTAATGTTATTACCCAGTAATAACATGGCATCTTTCATGGGGAATCCCTCGGATACACCCACAGTCAAGTACCCAGTGTAATATTTGCACTGTACATAAATTTTATGCAAAGGGACAGAATATATAGCTTCTCCAAATACTTCCAACAAAACAGAGGAATTTAAAGAGGTATTCTTTGAAAGGGGTAATATTCCCTCTTTTAAGTGAGCAATATGCTCCAGTATCTCTAAAGGTTTTGACTTCAGTTGTTTTGGAGTTTCCCTGAAGGGATATAAGACTGACAGTAATAAGGGTCCATCCCTTTTTCTACTTCTTTCATGGACATGTTACTAAGGATATTAGACATTTTCCCAATGTGTTGGGGTTTATGGGGGCAGTTGGGACGGATGTGACCTACTTGGTTACACAGATAACAGACGACAGGTTTGCCCTTAACTCCCTGTGCCTTACTAAACAATGCTGTGTGAACCAACGATGCTCAATGCTGTTCCGGCCACCTCAAGGCTCAAGCCTGATTTTCGAAAGTTTCGAAAAATTGTTCTGGTTCGGCCTTATTGAAGTGGGGAATAAGTCATTTACAAGATGCAAAAACTGCCTTCTTTCTTTTTCCCTATCAAACTCTTCTTTTGCAAATGCTCTCTGATCCCTAGTCTGCTCAAGATTGATTTTTGCCAGCTCAAGTGCCAATGCCGCTGATTCACCTTGAGACAACCCTGCCGCACTAGACTGACGATTTTGCTCCGTTGATGTATCATCCTTCTCCTGCGAGAACATCGGAGTTTTATTCTTGGTTCCCGCAGAGGGAGGAGTCTGATGTGCCATTTCCTCTTCCCGAAGTTTGTCAGTGATCAGTGAACGCAGTTGCGCAGCTGTGAGAGTGCATTCGTAATCAGTGCCAATGGACGAGCAATTTGCCAACAACGCTGTAGGGACAATTTAGGTAGGTTAAACAAGGTATATGCTGACACCAGACGTCTGACTCTTCTAGGTAGCATACTCCAAAGTATAAGTTATTTGCTATGCACTGTACAATTGCAGAATACCCCAACGTAACATGTTATTTGCAGAACACGCTTAGCTATGCAGAGTACGATTGCAGAATACGCATACGCTTACAAGGTGGATACGCAATAGCAAAGTTGACTGCAAAATCTTCACACCGAACAAGGTAATAGCGAGCTGTTGAACGATCATACAATAGCAAGGCTGACTATAGCAAAGCAACTGACACGCAAAGTTTGTAAAGCGTTGGCAAAGCTAATGCAATGTCAGACAGCAAGCTACACACTGTTCCACAAGATTGACCGTAGCGAAGCGAGCACACCTGAACAAGCTAGCAGCGAGCTGTTGAACGATCATTCAATAGCAAGGCTGACCATAGCAAAGCAACTGACACGCAAAGTTTGTTAAGTGTTGGCAAAGCTAATGCAATGTCAGACAGCAAGCTGCACAATGTTCTTGCTTCCAGCTTCACCCTAGGCTCAACCCTTTCGCTAAGTCCAGCTCCAGATCTCGGACAGGCTACCCATATTACAACCCAGGAGTCCCAAAGGCCTGTTATCCTGAGTGTAAAGGGAGCAAAATAAACACAGCAGAAAACTTTTGACTTACATTATCCTTCACCAATTTAGAACAGAAGTATGTACACTATATACACTATGAACAGCAACAGGTATTAGTGCACTCCACGGTAAGCAAGGCAGAATAGAAGCCACTAGAGAGCAGACCGTGCTTCAACCAGCTCTAGAATGTGAATGACAAGGGCAGACAGGAGAGTGGTACACACATCACATCTGCGATTGCTAAAACCATCTTCTCATTGGCTGGAACCTGGTTACTGGTTGAACGACGGGGCCCCATCGTCAACCCTCAGTCCTCTGGTTCACTGGTTGGGGGAGATAATCTGTAAATGAGGGTGTGTACATGCGCCGAATAAAGGTTACGTATTCTTTGCATGCCACAGGCTTATATACTGTAGGCAGATGAGGTGCAGCAGTTGTAGGTGGTATCACATTTGATAAATCCAAATGTGGAAGTAGGTCATGCCTGCAGGTTAGGTAACTGAAGAATTCCCTGTATTAAAATCATAAGATGTTGCTATGTCTGACAGGAAAGTAAATAAATAGTTGAGAGAACCGACTAGTTGATAAATTAGACATATGTTCAACACATGAGTATCTTTAATAAGGAAACGTGTCGCCACACAGAGGCTTCATCAGTCCATACAAAAGCAGTGTGCTAGTGAGCTAATGTGAACTAGAGAAAAGATGTTGGTTGTCGTAGAGAATATTGATGGTTGTATACATGTTATTATTAATGTGGAGTTGTCACAGTTGCTATTTGCTGATGACACTGTGCTCTTGGGAGATTCTGAAGAGAAGTTGCAGAGATTGGTAGATGCAGAAAATTCGTAGTTTGGAAGTTAGGAGGAGGTGCGGGATTACCAAAACTGTTGTCCAGAGGGCTGAGGAAGGGTTGTTGAGGTGGTTCGGACATGTGGAGAGAATGGAGCGAAACAGAGTGACTTCAAGAGTGTATCAGTCTGTAAGTGAAGGAAGGCGGGGTAGGGGTCGGCCTAGGAAAGGTTGGAGGGAGGGGTAAAGGAGGTTTTGTGTGCGAGGGGCTTGGACTTCCAGCAGGCATGCGTGAGCGTGTTTGATAGGAGTGAATGGAGACAAATGGTTTTTAATACTTGACGTGCTGTTGGAGTGTGAGCAAAGTAACATTTATGAAGGGTTCAAGGAAACCGGCAGGCCGGACTTGAGTCCTGGAGATGGGAAGTACAGTGCCTGCACTCTGAAGGAGGGGTGTTAATGCTGCAGTTAAAAACTGTAGTGTAAAGCACCCTTCTGGCAAGACAGTGATGGAGTGAATGATGGTGAAAGTTTTTCTTTTTCGGGCCACCCTGTCTTGGTGGGAATCCGCCAGTGTGATAATAAAAAAATATATATATATATTTTTTATAGGTGAGTTTTGTGTCCTTATAAAAATAAATATTGACTAATTAACATTCCACATTTAATGTGATGGTACATGCTGCCCCTGGAGTGGTTTCTTTTTCATTGTTAAATAATTTAAATCCCCCTAGACTTTCCAGGTCATTTACCTTTTAGGAGCCAGGACTTTCTATTTAAGTTACCCAGAGACAAAACCGTAACACCAGTTTATTTGGCTGGTCAGAGACCGGGGCAGGTGAATGATGGTCTAGGGAAAATCTAAGAGATATAACTGTTATTCTTTACATAACTTCCCTGTTAGCGAGTTATGGACAGTTTGATAATTCTTAGAAATTTACATTCGGCTTTTCCACCGTGGTTAAAATAAAAAATATAATTTTTGTGTTTAAAACCCCAGCAGAGCATTATTCATCTCTCAGCTTTAACCTAATGAAATTGTTAAATTTCTGTTGATTCTTCTTCTCCTATACCACGTAATTCATCAAATTTTTAACCAACTACGTAACTCGTCAATAACAGCTCAAAATTATATGCATGCACAGAAACAAGCACATCTTACTGGAAAGCCTTTTTACTGTTAAGAAACATACAAATAGGGAACAAGATGAAGCTGGAGCCATATGCGTGTGTGACCGGTTTCAGTTGATCAGAATACTTTATTTCATCGATGTACGAACATGTTCCAGACTCCAGTTATTCAGGAATTAATGGTCACAGATGCAATAATGTTCTGGAGAAGGGTACAACCTCAGTTTTTTTATATATTACTTAAAACCAATACAGTTTAACATAAAAATAAAGAAAGAGTATGGATCTCAATCAAATTAACTGACAAACGGATTGCACCTATATGCACGCAAGATATTGCTGCCAAACATGCAACAAGAACTTACGGCAAGAACATTAGCTAAAAAAAATACTGTCATAGGGTCGTGAATTGACATATATACACATTCATTGATTCAAAACCTTGCATATATATAAATTGTACATATAACATGACATCTGACAAAGGCACAATACACTTGAACATAAAATATACAAAGAAGTTATATCTGTTAAATCCCATCCTTCGCATTAATAAAAAAACCAAAACCTAACATCATAATCTTACTAGAACATCTACATACGTATCCCTAACAATACAGCTTTACATATACCAACATACGAATAAACAGAAAAAGAAAACAGCTTAGAACACAAAAACTGAAGCGCTATACTGTTACAATAAACCCATATACAAAATCTCAGACACAAATGGACTACGTCACTAAACCGTCTAGATATGTCTGTATACCATACAGACTACGACTTAACATCAAGAACTTAGCACTGACACCAAACCGGTATCAGAGTACAGACCATAATTATAAACTTTAAAAAGAATCGAATCATACATATATAAATTATTACATAACGTCTGACCCATGACAAAGGCTCAATGCAATAGAAAGGGATATATATATATAATATATACACACACACACACACACACACACACACACAAAACACACACACACACACAAACCCACACCCACACCCACACACACACACCCACACACACACACCACACACACACACACACACACACACACACACACACACACACACACAACCACACCCACACAGACACACCCACACACACACACACACACCACACCCCACACACACACACACACACACACACCACACACACACACACACCACACACACACACAACACGTACACACAAAAAGTTTCACAAAATCACATTAAACAGATGCACTGTATGCACAAAGCAAAACAGTATCTAAGTATTTTCTCATCGTGCAAACCTCAGCACGTAACTACAACAAACTAAAACACACTTCATGTCGCAAATAACTTACTACTCAAGAATCGTGTCATACAAGACTGATACACATCAAAATATTACGTAAAAAAATCTACTATATTATAGCTACATTCTGACCTTGAGCTCTACATCCACACTTGGCTGCCATAAAGTCTCAATGAAAACCAGGAAACCATTCCAAACCCACATTCCACGACACTCCCCACGACCCCCCCCCCAAAGGAGGCGAGCCCGCTGTTGCCCCCCGACTCCCTCCAACCTATGAAAACCCCTTCACTCACTCATTATCAATCACAGATTTACGAGAATCCCTAACGTTAGCATTCTATACCCCTCTGAGGAAGGTGATCCCACCTCCTCCCTTCAATATCTCTGTTACGACACATCGTACGATTGAAACGTTACCGCAAGAACCTCTTCTCTCTCACTATTCCCTTCCCCGTAATCACCCACGACTATATATATAATCTACCTGATATAGTTATCTTAAAGCTCTTATGCCCTCGTCTTACCACCACATATTAGACTTCTTAAAAGCACGCAGCAATCCGACAGAACCGTCAAACCCCACGGCCCCCCACCCTCGTCAACCTACTTAACCAGCACCTAACCTCCTCTAGCCCTTTACAAAAGTTAAACTAGCAAGGAAACGCAGTCTCTATCCCCTCCTCTGATACATCACACCCACCTCGACAACCTGTTTGTTTCGTAGTATCTCACCAGACGGCCAGGATCCCATGCAGGAAACGAAACATCACCTCACGGCCCGAGGTTAACTTCATTTTTATTAAAATCTAAACCAAATACTCTTCCACGCATACATGGGGAACAAACCCTCAACTGGGGGGACATCGCACATACCTACATGTAAACTACACAAACCGTATACGAACCTTTTCTCAGTTCCCTAACCAACAATATCCACAGCCTCAAAACGATTTCGCATTCCCTCAAACTCCATTCTCGATACCACATACCAGCCTGTGTGTATCCTCCCAACTGCCCCGCGTTCACACCCTCACACTACACTTCCCATTTAATTACAATTTGCCCTCCGTCTCATATCCATCAACCCCAACCCACCCTGACGTACAGGTATCATTATAACCTTCCTTCTGTAACCTTCACACGTGAAACCCCACAAAAATTTGTCCTCACGTCTTAGAATTCCCGCAATCGCTGTCCCGTGTAATTGGGGGAAACACAGCTGCCGGCAACATGCTCAAACCTTACTATACAATAAATTTGTGTTTACGACTTTCACACGCTGTGTAAGAGGTTAGGTGCTGGGGTCACCAGAAACACCTAGAGCCCACGATCCTTTCCAATAAACCTATCCGCTTTTCCTTTCCCGCCGCAAACCATGTCTTCCTTTAAATAATACACAAATGCTTTAAAATTAAACACCACGCATTCTTTACAAACATTTAATCTCCCCCACCACAAGAACCCAACCCCATGCACTTGGGATTCGCATATTAACTGCCTTACCGTGGCATTCAAATTAAGCCCAACCCTCCACTTCCACCACTCCCCATTGAAATCCCCCTAACTCAACCCCCCCCCCCGCTGCAAAACAAGGTTTCGATCACCCTATATCAAATCTATAAACCCGGCCCACCGGCCCCCCCACTTCCCCCCCCCCCCCCACCCCCCCCCACCCCATCCCACCCCCCCCCACCCACCTCCCCCCCCCCCCCCCCCCCCTCATATGGGTACATAAGCTGCGATGAACCATTCTCTAAAGGGGGTCCTGGAAACAAGAAAACAATATTTGGAACAGGAGCATCCCTGTCTAAGGCCTCTAACCCATTGCAATTTCCCTCCCATACACCCATTAATCTGTATCCTCATTTTTTCGCCCCTTGATACAGTATTTACCACTCGACTATTTCCTCCAAAACCCTGGTCTCCTAAGTATAACCTTGCAAGAAAAAACTCACTTTCAACTCTATCTATGTCCCTGCCAATCTAGAGCCAACAAAGACAGCCCCTCACCTCCACCCCTTAGCTTCCACAAAACTTCGCAGTATACCATGTCTTTTTCATCACGACTTTCCGGGCAACCCAAACTGAGATTTTGACACCACCCTCCCACAACACTTTTGATAACCTTTTACCTAAAATTTTTGCAACAACTTATAGTCTGTACACATCACGATTATGGCTCGGTACCTCCCGAAGGGTGGGCGCCCCTTTGACCTTCGGGGACCAACATACAGCTGCTGTTACCTGCTTCTCCCCCAACTTACCCTTGTCCTTAATAGATTAAATAAACCTAACTATAAATTCCCCTTATTAACGTCCAATGTTTTAAATAAAATTCTACGGGGAGTACCAGTCAATACCCGGCGCTTTCCCTTCCTCTTTCCCTTATGCATTCCTATTTCCTCTGTCGTATAGTCCCACCTAAAGCATTTTCTATCCACTTATTCTTAATTAACTTACATACGTAACACACCTTGTCCAACGCCACTCACCCACCCCCTCCACTGTTCCAGTGCTTTCGTACCAAGCCTCCGCCATAACGCACACATCCCATTCGAGGTTAAGTAGCAGTATTCTCCTGTCTGATCTAATAATTACCCAACCATCTCTCTTTACCTTAAACTTGAGATATGCTCTCTGTACCGCCTGCCTTTGCTTTTGATGTCCGCAAAACTCCTCGCTGATGGCTTTTTATGTACCCCCAAAGCTCTACTTCACCCCTGCCTGCACCCCTTACAGTTGAATCTTTATTTTGAACACCCTCAACCTCCTCTTTATTTTGCTATTTCATCCTAGGAATATTTTTCCCAAAAACCCCCGGCCCATTAGCAACACTCTTAACCTATCACTAAAGAGTTTAGGCCAGTCATTATTTTAAATTTAATTATATACGTATTCCTTCTCTCACATAAAACTTTCTAAATCCTATACGTTTGCAACACTATCCAACCATGTCACATTGTCACCCTCCTGTTCTTCCATAAGCTCCCTCCATAGGACTGAAAACCCTCCTACCCTCCTCTCACCTAACACAACTTATTATATTTATTTTCCAATAAATCCTTATACATGTACGCGACCGGCCCCCCACCCAAACTCCACCACCACTTGCCCTATGTTCTGACATTGTAGCTCCACGTACTGAAAAGATTTCACTTCCACTCCGGAGAAAGGTACACTCTATCTGTCTCGCCAGGCATTCCACTCCTAAGAAACGTATATTCAGTCTCCACACCGCCCACCCCAAAGGATTCACGTAATCTACATCCCTTAATAAATCCCTAGGCCAAGACATTAATATCAGGCCCCTTTTGGGTCCACATCAGCCACCCTGATTACCACTATTTCCAATCACCAACTCATTGCCACTCTGCAGTGCACTTAAGAAAAACACAAGATCCTCACAAACAAATTCATTATTTACCTTTTGTTATTTTCTGCCGGCGCATACACACTCACAAATAACACACGCTTAAACCCATCCACCACCATTCCACAGAAAACACCCTCCCTCCCCTCCTCCCTCGCTTCTCTGCAACAAAGGGCTCGTCGCACTTATTAAAATTCCCACACCACCTTTTAGACGGGGAGATGGCAGGGTAACTATCGAAATCCTGCCACCTCCAACACCCTTACCCTCTTTAAAATGTGCTCCGGCAGTAACACAACCATCACTCTAGATTTATTCAGGAAATTACGAAACAATCTCTCTTCATAACGCTAAATACCCACAACATTTTAAGACATAAACCTAAAGGTTATTAATGTTTACACCCTGCTTCCTTCTCATCACTCTTTACAATCCAGAGGCTTGGAATTTTAAGTTTGACACCTTCAGAGTGCTCTCTTGCCCTCCCCCCTTCTTCGGTGCACTCCTATCATTGGCTACCCACACCTACACCACTACCTTCACACTTCAACCTCAGTCTATTTCCCAGGCCTTTGTGCAGGCGTAAGGGAAGTCATCAGAATTCTGATGTAAGCCGCCCTCAATCTCGTGACAGTCATGTTACACATGTCTTGGTCAGATGTTGCCTCTCGATGATTTCCACTCCACCTGAGAATGGTTTAATGATTCAACGGAACGACTCCAAACCACCATCACTGTCCCAAATTATCTGTTCCGACTTTTCTGGATGCGGACGACTCTCCGATGGCACCCCACGCTCAGATTGTAAACTCCCTCTCTGGCGAGTGACAAAGTCTTCAACACCTCCACCATTATTCTCTCAATCTCAAGAACCTCTCCTGTATTGCTGTCCTACTTATCCACAGAGACGACACTTGTTCAGGCACAGTGGGGCGGGACTCCAAACTCACCGCCCAGTCCTGTTGTGCCCGATCCACTATCTCGCTCACAAAACACCACGCCCTCCATCGATTGTTTGTTTTTTACCTGCCACCTTTGAAGCTGGGGCTGCGACATCCACCACAGGTCCAGGCACACGTCTTAATTGTAACAGGTCGCCGCTATGAGATCATTACTCACCACATAGGCGGCATGTACGGCGGTTGTCTGGGTAATTTCTTTACCTGCGTCCTGAAATCTTGTAGATAACATAGGACGGTATTGGGTGCCCTCAAAGTCATTTTGAGGTTGAATGAGCCCTCCGAAAACCAGCTAGGCTCCGCCGCCCGCGTACCATGTTGAAATTAATGTGACCCGTCCCATACGTCTCAAAAAAACTTTCTTTATATCGCCTCGTCCTCTCAAAGGGCACGTTGCGTAACTTGATCACGTATAAAGCCGTGAACATTCTTCATTCTTACACTGTCAGCTGGGGTTGGACGCTAAGACTTACTTCCTGAAACTGGTGACTAACGATTCATTAAAAACCGTAGTGATAGTCAGTTTGACGAAAAATTCTTTGGCCTCCATTTATTGCTTCAAATTACAAGTCACTATCTTGCATGGTCTATGTTCTCCCGGATGATCTTTGGCAATAAGACTTACGCAGAACTAGGCGTTATTGTTCCTTAAAGTTGTTCAATGCCTACAGTATTTACTCCGGCGTTCTCAGGACTAACCGACATCTTGAAAATCACAGTGCACTATGTTGTTAGCAGAGGGTGACAGGCACCATTCACCCAACTGCAGCCAGGTAACTGACAGGAATGGCTCGCCTACAAACAGCAGAGGGGTGCAGAGCCTCAACCGCACTCTTACGTGGTCAGGCCAGCGGAATGTTCTGAGTCAACCTCTGTTTTAGTTGTGTTATGCTGCCCGTTTTTGTCGAGTGATAGCTGTCTTCTCTCCGTGGAAGTGGAGTGAGTGTGGTACTTTCACAACATTGGCTTGTTCTAAAAAGTAAGGCCACCAATCTCTAGGTGTCTCGAAAGCTATACTGCGGTAGTAGTAGATATCTGTTTAGGCTTAGATCTAGTTTCTGTAAAAGAAGAGTGGATTCGACGGGGAGAAAGGCAGTTCCCAGAAAGTGGAGTATTCTTGTACAGTCTGCAGCCTCTAGATGTTGCGAAGCGGGTGAGTGCTTCCTGGCTGCCTTATTTGCAAGATTTACTACGTGTTTTTCACATAATTCAGTTTGGAAGTCAATTTTTTTCCCAAGGATAACAGATCCCCACCCGAGTTCCAATTAAACTTACAACTCATTCCACAGCTCCAGCAATGCTATCGCGGTGCCTTGTGGACCATATTTTCATTTGTGTTTTTCTCGAAAGTCAAAATGTAACCTTGCCATCGTTTTCCCCAAGTTTTTTCAGCTGAAAAGCTGGTAACTGATATAACTGAGAGCAGCTGACATTTACTTCAGGTACAGTCCTCTGCTTATGCATGTATTTTGGATGAGTTGTAGGTCATTGAATTAGACAGTTATAACAATTGACCCAACACACTTTCCCTTGGGAAAAACTGCTACTGATTGAGTCTCTTTTGTCGAATCAGTTGCTGTTGAAGAAACTTTTCTTTTAGTTTGTCCTTGATGGTAATCACTAAGGAGGCATAGTACTGAGCCAGAGTTCTCCAAGAGCTTGCAATTTTGTTTTTCAGCGTCCGGCAACCATACTCAGTCGAACCGCCCAAAAATTTCCAGTGTACTACACAGCTGATCTTTACTTACGCTGTCGCTGCTATTGCACGACTGTTTCAAGAGGACTTTCAGGATTGATAGGAGTGACACTGCTCTATAGTATGATTTCCTCTCTGTTTTCATTTGGAGCAAGAACAACATTTGACTCATATAAGAAGGCCATTTACACTGGGCTAAGCAGTTTGCTGATAGACGCGTGCGGGTGGTGTGATGCTAAAATGGTCTACCAAATCTACTCAGAATTTGGTTCACTTGTTTGGCACTGGCCTTTTCTGGGTTCCACGGAGAAGAAAAACCACCTCGATATGCTTTATACGTCTCGCTGAGCAAAATTTTGACACAGTTTTTTTTTTTTTTTTGCGGCAGCCACGTAGGTTCTTTCTCTGGATCAAGAGCTTGCAGCTTATCAGCACAGTGTTCGACAAAGTGGTCAGCTTTATCCTGACTGCTAGTTGATATGGTCCCATGCTGCCCTTTAGAGAAAGTATTTATTTATCTGATAAATGAACCTGTCGGTCATTGACAAAGGACCACCTGATTTTTGAGCCCACCCTACCTGACACCAGCTTTCATTTTGTGTCAGCCTCTTATCTAAAGATGGCTCACTTTTGGACCCCCATATGCCAACAGGCTTGCCTGTGTACACTCCTGTTAGAGATAGTCGGATGCCTCTAGTACCTTCTTCAAGTCTTGTATTTAGTAATAGCAGTCTCTCAACGACTGTTTTGATTCAGCCTCATACTATGCCTCATTAGGCTTCTGGCTGCACAAGTATCCGTATCCCTTGTGTAGAGACGAGAGGATGACCTGTGGTATTTCCCTTCAGCAGCTATCAGGTATCCTCTTGATATTAATTAAGTTGGCCAATGAATCAGACGTTACTTTTATAAGCATTGCTACAAGCTTTGGCATGGAATCGACCAACACTGAACACATTTTGGAAACAAATGAGTTGCCAGGATTACCGTGAATCTGTTACTATTCACATTTCCCTCAAGAACAAGCCGTTCAGGGCCTTTAGCAGTAAAACTATCCCAATGCAACTTCTTGAGTGTTTTGGCGCTTGTTAACATAAGAAAGAAGGAACACTGCAACAGGCCTACTGGTCAATGCAAAGCAGGTCCAAGTTTCCTACCGGCTTAAGCCAATGACCCAACTTAGTTAGGTCAGGTCACAGTCACTTAAGGACGGAGCACGACATCAGACCTAGTAGTACAAGATAGTCAAGTCCAACTCACACCCACCCACACCCACTTATGTATTTATGTAACATATTTTTAAAACAACACATTTTAGTTTTTACGCCGGTATTTGGGAGTTTGTTCCACTCATCCACAACTCTGTCAATCCAGTGCTTTCCTGTATCCTTCCTGAACCTGAATTTTTCCAACTTAAAACCATTGCTGCGAGTCCTGTCTTAGCTAGATAATTATAGTGCATTATTTACATCTCTATTATTCCTGTTTTTCACTTATGCACCTCAATCATATTCCCCCTAATTCTTCGCCTTTCTGGAGAGTGCAGATTCAGGGCCTCAGTCTATCCTCATAGGGAAGATTTCTGATACATTGGATCAGCTTTGTCATCCTCCTTTGCAATTTTTCCAGAGCATTTATATCCATTCCGTAATACTGTGACCAAAACTGTGCAGCATAGTCTAAATGAGGCCTAACCAAGGACATACAGAATTCAAGAATAACCTGAGGACTCCTATTATTTACGCTTCTTAATATGAAACCAAGGATTCTGTTCACTTTATTGCGAACAGTTATGCACTGTTGTCTTGGTTTGATTACTGCTAACCAGAACTCCCAAATCCTTTTCGCAGTCAGTAATATTAATATTTGATTATCAAATGGTATACAATACCGACAGGTTGGTAGATAAGACACATAGGCAACAGTTAGGCAACTTTATTTCGAAACGTTTCGCCTACACAGTAGGCTTCTTCAATCGAGTACAGAAATTAGGCAGGAGCAGTAGAGATGTGAAGACGATGTAATCAGTCCATCACCCTTGAAGTCGTAGATTTGAGGTTGTCAGTCCCTCAGCCTGGAGAAGTTCTGTTCCAAATAAAGTTGCCTAAACGTTGCCTATGTGTCTTATCTACCAACCAATATTAATATATACATTTGGTTTATATGAATCATGGTTATTTTCCTGTCCACTGTTTAGAAGTTTTCATTTGTCTATATTAAACTGCATCTGCCACTTCTCCGACTACTGTATAAGTTTATTTAAATCTTCCTGGAGTGCGCTAATGTTCTCGTCACAATGAATTCGTCGGCCTGTTTTGGTGTCATCAACAAACTTGCTTATTCCCTCTCCTATGTTGCTTGTGTAGATTGTGAACAACAAGGGGTCCAACACTGACCCCTGTGGAACACCGATCGTGATGCTTCCCCATTCTGATTTCTCCCCATTTATGAAAGCTCTCTGCTGCCTATCTGTCAACCACTCCTCTATCCAGGAAAAAAAATTTCCTCCTTTTCCGTGTGCCTTAACTTTCCTCAATATGGGGCTCTATCAAGACTTACTGAACTTAATATACACAATATCATATTCATTATCATGATCCACCTCAATTATCTTAGAGGAAATAATAATAAATTCGAAAGACAGGAACAACATTATGTAAAACCATGCTGAGATTCGTTGATCAATTTATGCTTTTCAAGATAGCTACGAATATATTTATTTCTTAAGTGCCCCTCTCCTCTTTTGATTCGCTTATATGTGCCTCTCTTTTGACCAATGAGATGTATTAATCAATTGTTTATCCATTTTGGATAATTTTTGTTTGACCTGATTTCCCTATTCAGAACACCAGTTGTCTGAACAGATAGAACTATGCTCTGGAAAACGTTATATCGGCAATCATCACCACCTACCTGACCCACAATCAGGTTATTCCAGTTCAGCCCACCCAGGTAATTTCTCAGTCCTTTGACATCAGCCAAGCAGAAGTCAGGGACAGAGACTTGATTGTCATTATTAGGGTAATTCCACGATATATTGAAACTGAGAGATTTTTTTATCACTTTTCTTAAAACTCATCAAAAACCTCAAGAATATTAATTAGTGATTCTTTGTTGGCAAGAACCAAGTCAAGCAGGTTGTTTCCTCTATCACAAGCTGTGAGGGAAAAGTTCCATAGATAGGAGTAGCGAGCGAGTATATAGTGATGATAGTTTGATTGCCCGTCTGCTTGCTAAGGTAGGGTCAGTCTAGCTCCCGCCATCCCCCCTTTCCCTCTTCTCCACAGGGAAAGGTGACGTGTGGGGCTCCGACCAAATGGTAATCACTTGACTCACAGCTCCCAACACAACCCTTGGAATGTCAGTCTGGGTCGACTGGCAACCAAAGAAACAGTGTTGAAGGAGACGAACTTCACACGAGTTCTGGGACGTCACTTTTTTATCTACGTACCTGATAAGTGTAGCCAACCCCAGGAAAACTACCCCTCATGTTTGCAGTGGTGAAAGACCTGCGTTCCTATCATCTTGAGGGATTATTCAAGGATGGAGACTCTGTGACGAACTAGTCATTGGGTTGTTACTCAACAGCTGTGACCCCCACATCACCAGCAACGGCTACAATTTCTACAAAGTGCAGTGTCAACAACATCAACCAAGACACCCCAGGCTAACTGTACATATTAGCGTTGAATTCAGATATCATTTTTATTTTTCATTTTTCATTTTTCTTTCAAGTAGGATAAAAGCTCATATTTAAATGTTTTATATTTTCAATTTTAACAATAAAATGTTTATCTTTGTATGTTATTATTCTTTTTCTATTCATTAATTTTCCTAAGGAGGAGCCAGCCTTGGTAAGACCTACTTAAGATCTTACAGGGTTGAGTAAGCCTTAGAGGAAAAAAATAATAAATTCGAAAGGCAGGAACACCCTTATGTAAAACCATGCTGAGATTCCTTTATCCATTTAGGATAATTTATTTTTACCTGATTTCCCTATTCAGAACACAAGTTGTCTGATTATTATTATTATAATCAAAAAGAAGCGCTAAGCCACAAGGACTATACAGCACAAGTTGTCTGAACAGCTAGAACTATGCTCTGGAAAGCGTTATGCAGGCAATCATCACCACCTACCTGACCCATAATCAGGTTATTCCAGTTCAGCCCACCCAGGTAATTTCTCAGTCCTTTGACATCAGCCAAGCAGAAGTCAGGGACAGAGACTTGATTGTCATTATTAGGGTAATTCCACGATATATTGAAACTGAGGGATTTTCTTATCACTTTTCTTAAAACTCATCGAAAACCTCAAGATTATTATTTAGTGATTCTTTGTTGGCAAGAACCAAGTAAAGCAAGTTGTTTCCTCTAGCTGGTTCTATCACAAGCTGTTTTAAAAAAACAATCCTGAATCGTATCAAGAAAGTCGCTTGACTCTATATTTCCTGTCAGAATCCTCCATTTAGTTTGCCTAAAGTTAAAATCTCCGATTCGCACAACATTTTAATATGTTGATACCTTACGAATTTTGTCCCAAAAGAGCTTACTGCACTGTCTATCAAGGTTTAGGGGCCTGTAAATCACACCCAAGGTTAGTAACCTAACAAATTCAGTGGTTGACTGTGAAGGCTTACTCAGCCCTGTAACAACTTCAGAGAGTATTACCAAGGCTGGCTCCTCCTCAGGAAAATTAGTGAATAGAAAAAGAAATAATAACAAACATAAACACTTTATTATATAGAAAATATAAAATATAAAACACTTAAATATGAAATATTAATCCTACATTAAAGAAAATGAAAAATGAAAAATATAAATGATAACTGAATTCAACGCTAATATGTATAGGGGTGTCTGGTGTTGGTGACACTGTGTTGTTGAAATCGTAGCCGTTGCTGATGATGGGGGGGAGTCGCAGGTGTTGGTTACGACCCACTGGCTAGTTCTTCACAGTAGATAGAGCCTTGAGTAGTATCCCGATGACAGGAAAGCAGGTTCTTTACCGCTGCAATGATGTGGGGTTACGTCCTGCAATTTCATACAGGTGCACAGGTAATTAAATCCAAAATGGGACGTCTCCAGGACGTTAGTCCGTCTCCTGTTCTTCTCGTTGATTGACAGGTGACCCTCACTGTCATCCAAGCTGAAAAGATAGACAGGTTACCCACTGCTTAAATAATCACTCTCCATGGCAGTATACAATACTCAAAAGACGTGGTGATTATTACAACAGTCAACCTAGAGCAAGACTGAAAGGACTAAGTTTATTATTGGTCAAAAGTGAAGCTTTTAACCAATAAATCCACTAGAATACAAGGCAGGCATGTACTTACAGTAGTGTTGGGAGCTGTGAGTCGAGTGATTTACTGTTTGACCAGAGCCCCACACGTCACCTTTCGGGGGGGGGAGAGGGAGGGGAAGGGATAGCGGGAGCTAGACTGACCCTACCTTAACAGGCAGCAGGCAGTCAAACTATCACTTTCAAGGAGGGGGAAAAAAGGTGGGAAAAACGGGAGCTTGACTTACCCTACCTTAACTAGTAGCCGGCAATGAAACTATTGTTACTATATCGCTACTCCTATCTATTGAACTTTTCCCTCACACTGACGCTTCTAATTTTATATCTTTTCTAACACAACAATTTAGATTATCTCTGCTATACGTCGCTACTCCACCACCCTTCCTGTTGACCCTATCAGTGTGGATTATTATTATTATAATCAAGGGGGAAGCGCTAAACCCGGAGGATTATACAGCGCCTGGGGGTGGGGGATGTGGAAGGCATTTAGGCTTAATTCGGGGAACTGGAGCACAGATCCAATTCCCTAAAATCAAGAGCCCCTCACCAACATCAAGGAACCTTCCTTGAGGGGTATCAGTGTGGAATAACTGTAGTCTGAAAGTATAGCAGAGGAATGAGTTTCTTTAAGATTAGGGAACAGCTTATCAGAAATTACTATACATGTGCATCCAGTGTCTCGTAAAATGGTAGATACATTAAGTCCATTAACTATTCCTGAACAGAAGGGTGCTTGGTCATTACAGTCTTTAAAGCATCTTCCAACTTTTTGGACCTTCTTAGAAAGACAATCTGGACGTTTATGTCCCTTAACACCACACAAATGACAAACAGGAATAAAAGAAGTCATTTTACTTTCCACTAGAGGTTTGATTTTTTAAGGTCTGATGAACCCTTGCCCTTAGGGTTCGACCCCTTTAGGTCTTTATAGGAATTGTGAGCCTCAGCATACAGGTCAGCAGCCTCAGCAACTTCCTCAGCTTTAATCAGGTTACGTTCTCTGATGAATGTTCGTATCTGGTGGGGAAGAGCTGTCAGGAACTGGTCAGCAACCATGAAGTCTCTAAGAGATTCATAACTGTGATCAATTCCTGAACTCTCTATCCAAAAGTCGAACAAACGAAAGAGTGTTACCTGTAGCTGCTGAAAGTTCTGGCCAGGCTGAAAGGTGGCATACCTGAAATCTTTCCTGTAAGAATTAGTGGTTTTTTGATATGCTTTAAGGATTGCCTTCTTAAGTAGGTTATAATTACATATGATATCCTGCGACAAAGTTGCATAGATATTCAAAGCGGTACCAGAAAATAACATTCCTAACCTGGTAGCCCAGGTGTCAGCAGGCCATTCACAGAGGGTAGTGGTATTTTCAAACCTGATAATGTAAGAAGTTATGTCTTCCCCCTCTGTGAAGGGAGGTAAATTAAGTGTTGGAATATGTGCACTAGCTGCACGTTGTTCCATTACTCCTTCATCTAATTGCTGTTGTGAGAAAGTTAACTTCTTATTCTCTAATTCAAGGCGAGTTTGTTCGAGCTCGCGATCCTTTTCTCTCTCCCTTAACTCATATTCTCTGTCCTTTGCTCTTTCCTCAAGTTCCCTTAATTTAACCTGTTCTTCACGTACTCTAGCTCTCTCCCCACGATCAAGTCTATCACACTCCTTTTTGTCTTCTCTTTCGATTCTCTCTCTCTCCTTTTTCTCTTCTCTTTCCCTTTCTAACTGTCTTTCTTCTCTCTCAATTCTCTCTCTTTCTAGTCTTTCCTGGATCTTAGCACTAATGCAAGATTCTAAATTTTTCCCTGTTATTCCTAACTTACTTCCAGCATTCATCCAAAACTGGTATTCATCCATACTTGCTAGAATAAGTTAAACTATCAGGGGAAATGAAACGGGTATTAACCAAAACGGTGGGTTCAATTCCTGCTCCCCTCAAACTGTAAATAAACCAGAGGGCTCGATCCCTGCTTCAATTAAACCATATGTATTAATTAAAACGAAGGGTTCTATGCCGGCTCCGAGCAAACAGTAAGTAGAATGGGGTCGCTTGACCATCCAATCTTCTCACCAACAAATCAAGAGTGTCCTATGACAGTTCCCTTGATATAATAAAGAGCTCAATGAAACAAGTTGTCACTGGAAAATCTCGGGTCCCTAGAGTCTAATCCTCCAAAATGTTTCAAGCTTACATAAAAAAGTGGCAGAATTAAATATTATATCCTGCCTGACTTGACTTACAATAAATTGAGACTATAACAATCACCAAATCTTTTAAATACCTGTACTGTAGTCCTACCATAGAGAATGATTACTCATGGCTGGTGGTAACCGTCTGTGGTATGCGGTGTTGAAGTTCCAATGGTAGATTCGAGATGGAGTTAAATCTTGATTCAGTAGAGTTGATCCTGGCAAGGTGCCACTTGTGAAGGCTTACTCAGCCCTGTAACAACTTCAGACAGTATTACCAAGGCTGGCTCCTCCTCAGGAAAATTAGTGAATAGAAAAAGAAATAATAACAGACAAACATAAACACTTTATTATATGTATAGAAAATATAAAATATAAAACACTTAAATATGAAATATTAATCCTACATTAAAGAAAATTGAAAAATGAAAAATATAAATGATAACTGAATTCAACACTAATATGTATAGGGGTGTCTGGTGTTGGTGACACTGTGTTGTTGAAATCGTAGCCGTTGCTGATGATGGGGGGGGAGTCGCAGGTGTTGGTTACGACCCACTGGCTAGTTCTTCACAGTAGATAGAGCCTTGAGTAGTATCCCGATGACAGGAAAGCAGGTTCTTTACCGTTGCAATGATGTGGGGTTACGTCCTGCAATTTCATACAGGTGCACAGGTAATTAAATCCAAAATGGGACGTCTCCAGGACGTTAGTCCGTCTCCTGTTCTTCTCGTTGATTGACAGGTGACCCTCATTTTCATCCAAGCTGAAAAGATAGACAGGTTACCCACTGCTTAAATAATCACTCTCCATGGCAGTATACAATACTCAAAAGACGTGGTGATTATTACAACAGTCAACCTAGAGCAAGACTGAAAGGACTAAGTTTATTATTGGTCAAAAGTGAAGCTTTTAACCAATAAATCCACTAGAATACAAGGCAGGCATGTACTTACAGTAGTGTTGGGAGCTGTGAGTCGAGTGATTTACTGTTTGACCAGAGCCCCACACGTCACCTTTCGGGGGGGGGGGGGAGAGGGAGGGGAAGGGATAGCGGGAGCTAGACTGACCCTACCTTAACAAGCAGCCGGCAGTCAAACTGTCACTTTCAGGGAGGGGGAAAAAAGGCGGGAAAAAGGGGAGCTTGACTTACCCTACCTCAACTAGTAGCCGGCAATGAAACTATCACTTTCGGCGAGGGGGAAGGAAGGCCGGAGCTTGACTTACCCTACCTTAACTAGTAGCCGGCAATGAAACTATTGTTACTATATCGCTACTCCTATCTATTGAACTTTTACCTCACACTGACGCTTCTATTTTTTTATCTTTTCTAACACAACAATTTAGATTATCTCTGCTATACGTCGCTACTCCACCACCCTTCCTGTTGACCCTATCAGTGTGGAATAATTTACAGCCCTGTATGTGGCATTCAGAAGGCATTTCTCTATCTTTGAGATTGAGCCAGGGCTCCGTTATAACAATAATATCTATGCTTCCTGCACTTGCAATTAATCTTAGCTCATCTATCTTATTTCTTACACTCCTGCTATTAGTATAGTAAGCCTTAAGGGAGCTAGCTTCTCCCTGCCATTTGTTGTCCCCCTTTGTTTGCTGGCCTAATGCATTGTCTTTATTTGAAACTGTATGATGAATAATGTATTTTAAACATTTACTGTTCTTATCCTTAGTGCTGCAACATGACTGTCTCCCACACACACACCTATACCTCTATCTTCTATTAGTTTAAAATCCTAGTCATGTCAGCAATGGCTCTCTCTATCATGTTGGCAAATGCTACCACCCCTGCCCCAGAGATGTACCCCATCTCTTGCAAACCTATAATGTTTGTCATGAAAAGTTGTCCCAGTTATCAATGAATAGGTCTGCAATTTCGTTGCAGTATCTGCCTAGCCAGCAATTTACACCAATTTCCCTAAAAATTCATTCATTACGCACTCTCCTTCTAGGCGAGATGCTACATATGACTGGGACCCCTCCCATAGCCCTAGTTAAATCTATAGCTGACCTATACTTATCTTGCAACTCTTCTCTCCTACCCTTCCCGTTATCATGCCCACCAGCACTGAGACAGATAATGGGCTTGTTCCAATTTCCTTACATGAAATTATGCAACCTATTGACTATGTCACCAACACCAGCCCCTGGAAAACAGACTGTGTCTCACCTTCTTATTTCTATTACAGAAAGCATGGTCCCTGTATCTTACCTGTGAGTCACCAACCACAGGAATGCATTTACCTCTATTAGCAGGGAAAGTACCTTTACCATCACTGACCACTGAAGTACACTCATCCTCAAGAACAGAGAAGCGATTTCCTACCTTCAAATCTTCTTTCTTATCTTTTCTTATTTTGATGCTCCTCCCATTACTAGGAACTACTCGCCACTTGTATCAGGGGCTGAACTGCTCCTCACTGCTCGGAGCCTTTTCGTCCTCACCACATTCAGCCTCATTACAGCGAGTGACAGACTGCTCCTCACTACTGGTCGCATCATTCCCCTCACCCACTCCAGCCACCTCACACTCACTCCGAAACCCATTGAGGTGAACCGTCAGCCTCCTAATTTCCTCCTGGAGAAGTAGGACCTCCTCCTTGAACACTCTAACCTCAGATTTTAAAACACTGCAGGAGGAAGTCATGGCTTTATACCCTCCACACTGAATGTGTGCATTTCAAAGATTTTCGCCATTGCCCCATATCACTACCGCTGATGTACTTCAACTCGCGCCTCATCTGAAAATATAGCTTTTCTCCATTCATTTGTCGTCCATCCTCTATGATCTCGTGACCACCGCAGCCGTTTTTTCTTCATAGAAGCAGTCAATAAATGTTTCTTTACCGGCGTTCTGGCACTTCTGCCAACTTCAAGGAACCTTCCTCGACCTGTTGAAGGATCAACATTTACGTCAGTTGAAGCCAAATCTCTGTACGGTTCTGTTGGTTTTCTTGTGATTCTTCAACTACTTCTGATGATAACCTTGTCTTGTGTTTTCTTCCACATCTTCCTCGACGCAGTGCTCCACAGTCACAAGTGTCGAGTCATCAGCTCTTTTCAAAATCTGACCAACAATTGACTTTGTTAGGTTGAGATGTTCGGCGATCTCTCTGATACTCATGTCAGCATATTTTCTAAGAGCTACAGCACTTGCAGTAATCATAAACTGAAGATGAGTATTTGGCGAATCCTCATTCCCTCACAGAGCAAGAAAGCAATATAGAACAACAGTGTTGTAGCACTGACGAGAGTCGATGGGTAACACCACTGATAGATGGTTGGTACTAGTAGGTAGCAAACTTTTCTGAAAAGAACCCAAACTACATTAATTAAATCTTAGACTAAGACATATGAGATAATAACAATATTTACTCCTTCCAAATTTAAATTTCTGCAACGTGGGGGCGTTGACCCCGGAACTCTCTCCAGGTAAGTCCAGGTACGGTACATACCTAATCATTATTCTGTCCAGCACATTTAAATCAAATTTAAAATAGTTAAAACTTGCACCTTTGTGCGAGCTGCTTAATAAAAGCAATTAGTACCATTGCTACGTATTAGCTGACCTGCTTTATGTAGTAAGACTTAATTTAACTTATTTAATCGCATCCGGAGAACAATCATCAACTGGTTTTAACCTTTTGTAATAAAAAAATTGAAGGCTTTTGCTGCCGAGTTCAAGTGAAATGTATTTTTCATTTTGTGTATAATATCGAGCTGAGTTTGAATGACATATTAAGTCCAGGTTAATACGACACTTTCAGGATGGAAATCCTATATAATACGACTTTTATCTTCAGTGAAA
This sequence comes from Cherax quadricarinatus, assembly GCF_026875155.1. NCBI lineage: Eukaryota > Metazoa > Arthropoda > Malacostraca > Decapoda > Parastacidae > Cherax > Cherax quadricarinatus. Next base: position 41,830,078 of record NC_069436.1, on the reverse strand, counting down.
TACTTGATTAAATTCCTTTGTGTGTCTCTTTAAATCATCGGATTTTTTAGCGTTAATGTGCATTTATTCTTGTAAAATGTCTGAATGGTATACACAGTATGTTTAACTTTCTTATGGGTCAGAAATGTATGTATTAACAGTGCGTTTATCTTCTTGCTTAGTCCGAAATGTATGAATTATTAATGTGTTTTTATTCTGTGACTGAAGGTGATCATTGTGCTTCCTCAGTATCCCCAAATTTAATTTTACTCCAAAGTTTCGTTTTTATTTTCTTCATAACAAAAGTTTTTTTTTTTTTTTTTGATCGGCTTCAAATGTTAATGCTGTTCTATGGTAACTAAGGAAAGATTTTTGAAAATATTGACACGAGATATTCCCCTGCGACCAGAGTTTTATAACCATTCCAGATTCCTGGTCTAAGTCTGACAATTCTCAGAAGCCTCAGCTACTTGGATTCACAGGTTCAAACATTAGTTCGTCCTACATCAACGGTGATGCTTGTTTGTGGATACATGCATAAAAGAGAGTGGAAATTCTCCAGCATTAAACTACACAAAGTATTTTTGACCACTTCTTCTGAATAGCTAAAATTTTTATTCACTGATGCATCTTACGAAAGGGGGAAGCATGAAGAAAGGAGTGGTAGTAGTAGTAGTTGTGGTGGTGGAAGTAGAATTAGTGGTAGTAGTTGGGTAGTAGTAATAGTGCCAGAAATAGTAGTGGCTGAAGTGAGGTAATAACACTATCTGGTTCTCAGATTACCTCTGATGTATGTACAATTTGTGGTGCTCTCATTCCAGCCTTTTTCTGGAGATTATTACTTTCCTCGTAGTTATTATCTTTTCCATCTCTTAGATCCACTACTGGTATTGTTTTCCGTTCTTTTAACAAAGGTCATTCGGTGGTTCTCCTCATTAACGAGGAGCATCTCAGGGAAACCTAAACCTTGCTCTCTGAATTACGCACTTACGCTCCCTTTGTTTCCAAACTTTTTCATCGCTAGGAGAAAACTTTTTAATACTTAGCACTCCTTCCAGTCTCCATCTTCCTGACCTGGATCTTTTTCGACGTTTCTCTGTTATCTGTCCCTCTTTAACTTACTCTATACTCTACTTAAAAGCCACAAAGCTGGTAGTCCATCTGGCATCATATCCTCTAGAGTGAGGTTGTCTAACTTTTATAAGGTTGTGAGACTCCAAACCAAACTTATCGCAACCGACGTACCATAATTCTTGACTGAATTAGCATCTAAAATAAATCGAACTCACATTCTCTTGTAGATTTGTTTGATTCTACAAATCTACAACAGAATGTGAGTTCGATTTATTTTAGAGGGTATTTCAGTGTTCGTCACGGCATTATGCCGGGTGAGCACCCTGGCACAATGCTGTGATGAAAATCAAAGGCTTACCATACAGGTGGGTCTTTTTTGTCAGTGCATTCTGCTGGGTAGCAGCCGTTAGCATGATGTTACGTCCTGCTGTCACACTTCACAGTGGTTTCTCACTAATCACGTGGCTGTCGTGGTGAGAGGAACTGATGCATTGTTGTCTCTCATCCACTCCATGTTTTGTCCAGTGTTCCCTTTGATTTTTGGGCTATACATCTTTGATTATGGGTAAAAGGAAGTCTTTAACACCTGAAACTATAGCTGAAATCATAGAGCTTCACAAAGCTGGGCACCAGACCAAAGAAACAGTGGAGAACGTTAGTGTGTGTGAGCGCTCAGTGAGGAACTTGGTGCAGCGTTTCAAGGATGGTGACAGATACTAACTGCTTCTTTAACACAGTTAAGGTACGAACAAATGTCTACTTCTAGGGGTCAGGCCGAGGTTTGGCAGACGGTAAGTCTTACTTTTAGGGCCCACAATTTTTTATTTGTTTCCTAGATGCGCTTAAAAACCTCTCCTTAAATCAGTTTGAAAGTTGAATCGAAATTTAGCTCTTTGCTTCCTTTTCTTGACGTTCAAGTCCCCCACTTAATGACTGGCTCTTAATCATCTCTTTTTTGTTTACATCAAGCTTATTTATATACAATGTATAAGTAAGCATATGGGAGCCCTCAGTTCGCTGCCTTCTCTACAAAACCATCTGTAATTTACATCTGAAACTTGCTTTCGTCAAGCTACTACCGTGCCTAGTTATTCTGTTCCTTCTCCTCCCATCACTGAAGCTTCCGGTGTCTACTGCATTTCCTGTTAACCTTGTCCTCTTCAATACTTTAGAGAGGCCAAAGTTGTGTTTGTCTTGCCAAGACCACAAAGCATTAATTGCGATGTGTTAAACGCGACAGCAATCACATTAACTAGTCCTCTTCTAAAATAATAAGTATTCTTCTAGCCTCCAGGACGTAATCTTTTCAAATATCTTTCCTAACAGGAATCTTACACATGGCTTTTCGTCTGTAGATGTCTGCCTTCTTAATACATTAATAAATATTCCAATTATGAGAGCAGTCATGACGTGACCTGCTCGTTTCTCTTCATCATTTGTCATAGGAACGCCTGCCAGCTAATCGGAAGTATGGAAAAATAATTTTAATAACTTCGAGGAATAATAATAATGAATATTAAAAATTAATTAAATAAAATAAAAAGAAATTGGCCGACACAGATTCCTGTGTGATCTTTAGACAGGAGAATCTTCTAAGTCCAGGAGATCCTGATGTTAGTAATTCTAAGTAGGCAATGGTAGTCCGATGTTCAGGAGCTCTTGTCAGTACTGTTTCGTAGTATCCCACTCCGAATATCAAAGGAGAGATCCGGAGTCGCTATATCCTAATAGTCACGACGCCAGCAACAGAGCTGTTAAAAATAAGCTGGTTACAAGATAGCTATTAAGGACAGGAGTTATTTTGTTAAGATATTTCGAGAGTACAACAGCCTTCAAATATTTCACTGGTCCTGCTTGTCCTCGGTCACTAGATCGGGCAGTGCTTCTCTGTTTAAATACCACTGCCAGCTCTGCTACTGATGCATCATCAAAATATTATACCTTTACTACTACTACTACCACCACCGCAACTACTACGACTACGACTACTACTACTACTACTACTACTACTACTACTACTACTACTATTTCTAGTATTACCTAATCACTGACACGCTATGGATTTTTAAGGTGAATAGTGAAAATTCAATTTTTTTTTTCTGGAATTTATTAAAAAATAGATTCGTTTTATTCTAACCAATTTCTGATAGGCTGCAAACGTTTTCTGTTGGTCGGCTTTATTGAAAAAAAAAAATGGGTTTTCAATTATAGGCTATAAAAATTTATGTGTACCTCATCTTTTTAATAAATTTCTTTCCATGTATTAACTAGAGAAAGTCGTTTTTAATTGACATTTAATAAAAGGTGTTTTTATTTTAAATAGAATTTGAACTTCTTAGGTGCCAAGCTGCAAATTTTATTGAAAAAAAAA
>NC_069436.1:41781654-41821654 GCF_026875155.1 Cherax quadricarinatus | reverse complement strand
GGGCGCCTCTCCATGAGATACCCTTGAGTAAGACGTATGTGCCCTATGCGAAGACCTAAACCCGGCTTGGTAAAATATAATTTGTTATGAATCAAATCAGACCAACGTTCTTACCAACGGTTGCGAAGATGGCTAGAGATTACAGAAAAATAGTCTGAGAATGGAAAATCAATACCGCTGATCGCACAGCCGAGTCTGTCTGTTGCAATGAGCATCAACATGGTAAAGGACCCAACAAAAAACGATTCTTTTTTTGCTAGAGATGCGGCCACCCAAAGTTGCATACGAAGAACTAGGGTATGAGGCGAATTAAATTTTTTGATAGCCTGTAAAGCTCTCAAGAAATTTGAAACTACTGCGGATGTTGAGTTACACATGGATGCAATACGGATAATTGCAATGAGAATTTCATACAGTTCAGTAGTAAACAAACTAGCTGACTCGAATAAATGACAACGTACAACACTGTCCGGGAACATTCCCGCAAATCCAACATTGTCAGAAGATTTTGAACCATCAATGTAAACTGCAACGGCATGTGAATGAGATCGGAAGCAGTTAAGAAAATGGTAGTGAAAAATAATTGTAGGTAAATGTACATTCGCGCACAGCAGTGAGGAATAACAAACTTGTACTGTCGGAACCTACTAAGGGGAAAAGCAAAAGTAGATGCTAGATAAAACATATGAAGGGCGCAAATTAACTGAAGTCAAGAGAGAGTGAATACGATGAGAAAATGGGCGAAGTAAACAGGCGGCGAGCAAATAATGGATCTCTGCTAACGTCCGTTACTGTCCTGTATATAGAAGTAGCATGAAGGTCATCAGAACAGACAAGATATCAGAGAGAATGGGCATCACGCCTATCATACAAAGACGGAACATTCGCCTCCTCTTATAGACACTCTACATAAACGTAATCCTTGATGATAAACGAAATCAAGTTTAAAAAGAATTGCAGGAGAGGCTACAGAATAAATCTGGTTGCCATGTTTCTAGTTTTGATGGAATTAGGACAGAATGAAGCCGAAGGAGAGTTCGTCGATCCGCTCGGCTAGTAAGATGAGCGAGGGTTTAAAACCCAGGTTGCTTACTAGGAGGTAATGTGAGGTTTCCAGGGCAGCCGACGATCAAACAGAAGGCCGAGAAATCTGTTTGTTTGTTTGCTGTTTCATTTGAATTATGGTCTCTCGAATATATATATTCTTGAAACTTCCCTTAGTATTTGCCCCTTCCTTTTACTCAACTCCCATAAGACTTTGGCTCAGTGCGTACTCAGCTGCCATTTATGCGCCCTAGTTTCCTTGTCTCTCAACTGGAACATCTTCCACTTCATTTCGTCAGGTCTCCTAATTTTGTGTCATAGTTGTGTCTACGTGGTTTTCCTCTCTTCTAGTGTTAAGTATACTGTCACTTTAGGAACTATTTCTCTCGGCTCTTATACCAGTCTCATTGATTGTTTCTTCATATACCGTTGATGGTTCCACGCTGGTTCAGTACATTCACAGGTAAACTCAGAGAACGATCATTATGTCTTACATTAATCCTTATTTATGTTTTTGAAAATAGCTCTAAAGATAGCTAGTTTAACTTTTCGTACTGAAGATATAAATATTAGCTAGTCTTACTTTTGCCACTAAAATTATTAAAGTTAGCTAGTTTTGCTTATGCTTATAAAGTTAAACAATTTATATGAAGATTGATGCAGTGTGTGGTGTATTACGCAACATTGTATGAAACATGCATAAACAATTCCTAATCTTTGTTCTTGAATGTTTTCTTCAGATTAATTTCTTCACTGTTATGCTCGGTATCAGAATATGACTTAACATTTTACTGTCATTACTTATTACGATTGAAATAAATATGTCAACCTTCTAGTCATATTTGCACTCTATTCAAGTGTTCTATGATTCTTGTCATAGCCTCTTTGATAAGCTTCAATATCCACGCAACTACAAACTGGGATAAATCTTAATTAAATTATAATGCTAGGTCATGGAAATGTGTCAACAGTCCATACCACGGGTGGGGATAGAACCCGCGGTCAGAGAGTCTCGAAACTCCAGCCCGTCGCGTTAGCCACTAGACCAGCTAGCCACAATAAGATTCGTCCAACTAGGTATATTTCTACACCATAGGAAGGTTAGCACAGGCACCTCTGTGACCACAAATGCAAGTTTTGAGACTCTCTGACCGCGGGTTCAATCCCGCCCGTGGTATGGTTTGTTTGCAATCGCGTCATTACGATTTCGTGAGTCATGTAGATGAATGGTTCAGAGAACCGACATGTTGATAAATTAGACACATGTGCAACTCTTGGGTATCTTTATTGAGGAAACGTTTCGCCACACAGTGGCTTCATCAGTCCATACAAAGGAGAATCTTGAAGAACAGGAGGAGAATGAGGTAATCAGTCCCTCAACCTTGAGTCGATGTGGTCAGTCCATCAATCTTGAATAGAATACGGCATACGTGCTGAGAAGGAGCTTATAAACCGTTGGCAGGAGAGGTGCAGCAGTCATAGGTCGCGTAACATTTGTTCAATGTTGAAGTAGGTCGTGCCCAAGAATTAGGCAAGCGAAGAATTCCCAGGTATTAAGATCCCAAGAGGTTGCAGGTCTGACAGGTTTGTAGATGAATGGTTCAGAGAACCGACATGTTGATAAATTAGACACATGTGCAACTCTTGGGTATCTTTATTGAGGAAACGTTTCGCCACACAGTGGCTTCATCAGTCCATACAAAGGAGAATCTTGAAGAACAGGAGGAGAATGAGGTAATCACTCCCTCAACCTTTAGTCGATGTGGTCAGTCCATCAAAGGTTGAGGGACTGATTACCTCATTCTCCTCCTGTTCTTCAAGATTCTCCTTTGTATGGACTGATGAAGCCACTGTGTGGCGAAACGTTTCCTCAATAAAGATACCCAAGAGTTGCACATGTGTCTAATTTATCAACATGTCGGTTCTCTGAACCATTCATCTACAAACCTGTCAGACACTGCAACTTCTTGGGATCTTAATACCTGGGAATTCTTCGCTTGCCTAATTCTTGGGCACGACCTACTTCAACATTGAACAAATGTTACGCGACCTATGACTGTTGCACCTCTCCTGCCAACGGTTTATAAGCTCCTTCTCAGCACGTATGCCGTATTCTATTCAAGATTGATGGACTGACCACATCGACTCAAGGTTGAGGGACTGATTACCTCATTCTCCTCCTGTTCTTCAAGATTCTCCTTTGTATGGACTGATGAAGCCACTGTGTGGCGAAACGTTTCCTCAATAAAGATACCCAAGAGTTGCACATGTGTCTAATTTATCAACATGTCGGTTCTCTGAACCATTCATCTACAAACCAGTCAGACACTGCAACTTCTTGGGATCTTAATACCTGGGAATTCTTCGCTTGCCTAAAATTCTTGGGCACGACCTACTTCAACATTTAACAAATGTTACGCGACCTATGACTGCTGCACCTCTCCTGCCAACGGTTTATAAGCTCCTTCTCAGCACGTATGCCGTATTCTATTCAAGATTTTATGGACTGACCACATCGACTCAAGGTTGAGGGACTGATTACCTCATTCTCCTCCTGTTCTTCAAGATTCTCCTTTGTATGGACTGATGAAGCCACTGTGTGGCGAAACGTTTCCTCAATAAAGATACCCAAGAGTTGCACATGTGTCCCAATTTATCAACATGTCGGTTCTCTGAACCATTCATCTACAAACCTGTCAGACACTGCAACTTCTTGGGATCTTAATACCTGGAATTCTTCGCTTGCCTAATTCTTGGGCACGACCTACTTCAACATTGAACAAATGTTACGCGACCTATGACTGCTGCACCTCTCCTGCCAACGGTTTATAAGCTCCTTCTCAGCACGTATGCCGTATTCTATTCAAGATTGATGGACTGACCACATCGACTCAAGGTTGAGGGACTGATTACCTCATTCTCCTCCTGTTCTTCAAGATTCTCCTTTGTATGGACTGATGAAGCCACTGTGTGGCGAAACGTTTCCTCAATAAAGATACCCAAGAGTTGCACATGTGTCTAATTTATCATTCGTGAGTCATGTTGACGGCATTGAGGGGACTTGAGCTAGAGTTCGTCACAGCCACGCTAGCTGGAGATTCGTCTGTAAAAACTTGCATTTGTTGTCACAGTGGTGCCTATGCTAACCTTCCTATGGTGTAGAAATATACCTAGTTGGACGAATCTTATTGTGGCTAGCTGGTCTAGTGGCTAACGCGACGGGCTGGAGTTTTGAGACTCTCAGATCGCTGGTTCAATCCCGCCCGTGGTATGGTTTGTTTGCAATCGTGTCATTACGATTTCGTGAGTCGTGTCAATAGTGCTATGAGTTAAAGCTATGATTCTTGCGGGTTTCCCCTCCTCACCTGCGTCCTTTTCGACTCCTCGTTTCCAATTTTATTCCCATATGCATATTATTTTCTCCTTTTCAATCAGCTGCATTGTTGCTTTTTGTGTAGTAGTGTAGAAAATCTTCCTTGCATTCCAGAAATTTATAATTAAGCCAAAACTCCTCATTGCTGGTTTATCAAAGTCATTACAGCATACAACGGGATCGGATTAACGAAAATTACTTAAAATATCTGAACCACAATTGGTTGTTCTCAGTATAACTATTTCCCCAAGATATTCAAATATTCCCTTTCATATTTTCTATTGTTGACCTATAACTAGCGTGGTAGTTAAAAAAAAACTTATACACAGTTTAGTCCCTCCTGTCTATTTCCCTTCCAGCTAATTTTGTCTACATAACAGTCTCCCAGTTGTGTCATTATTGTTATTCTTCCGTCGATGTGTGTATGAATTATTGCACCACGTTGAGTCCGATCGGGTCATCCGAGGAGAATAATACACATCGACATTGGAGAATTCATAAGGATTATCGACTGGACGACGATTGGAAAACAGTGTGTGTTGTGTTCGCAAATCTGTGTTAGTTTACGCACAGATTAGCGTCATTCCTGGTGATCCTTGGACTGTGTTCAGTGCTTCGGAGCAGTGAGCCACGAGATAGGTGGCTACGGGCCCGACTGGGGCTCCGAGCCTCACTGCTTCTGCACCCAGTGTGGGCGGCTTTTTTGTGAGGTCAAAGGCAGCATCTCTGCTGCTGCTCTGTCCCCACACCTACAGTCGCCATGACAGAATCCAGGAGAGCGGCCAAAACGTCCTTGGAATGCGGGACGAGTTGGAAGGACGACGTGGGGCAGGTGGGAGCCCCCACCAAGAAGCCAAGGATGCAGTGGAGACTACTGTACCTACCAATTGCCACTAGGTCCGTCGGAGCCCCTACCCAAAGAAGACTTGCACCCCCGATGGCCACAGGGGACGTGGAGGAATCCCAGGAGGGAAGTACTCCTCAAGTGGCAAGGATGGAGCCATTCCCAGGTCCCTACACCAGTTGCGTTGGCCTCCACAGTGATGGGGACTGGTTGACTCCACGTGGAAGGAGGAGTTTCCCGCTCAGCTCGCGCGACAAGCAACCAGGGCCTTCAACCAATTCAAGTTCCCAACTACGGGTTTGTAAGTATCTGGAAGGTCTCCCCCCACCTCAATTCCGCTGGCGAGTCTCTCTCAGAACGAGGTTCATGGTCATTCCTCGGACGAAGACTCTTACGAGTAGTTGCGGGGGTGGTTGTGACCCAATCCCAGCATGGTGGAAACTGCTTGCTCGGAGATAAGGTGTACAAGGGGGTGCTTTTTACACGTCCCTGTGCCCCCTCCCACTAGACCCCAATTTTGAAGTGCCCAAATATTGTCCACGGCGGAGCGACTCACTTGCAACGGGAACAAGGTGCCCACCCGCCAGGTGCTGATCCACCACAAAAGGTCCCACTTCCCACGCACCTGGACCTTGGAGTTCAGGGGGAAATTTCAAGAACCCGACCCGTACCTGTCCAGGCCGCAGTAAACAATGCTCTCAACTGGCCCAGGGTTCAATCATATTTCAGCCACCTGCCAGCGAAGAAGAAGTAGTGGTGTGTGCAGCAAGGCACCGACTCGAAGGACTGCATTAGCATTCCTCAAACATCCACCTTGCGAAGCCCTTCGGCCAGAGCCCCAAGGTGCCAACTGCTCGAAAGAGGCACCATGCCTGGAAACGGAGCTGTCCTGTGATGTGCAGCACTTGCAGCAGGTTTCGTCCATCGGAACGGACCGACACCCCCGACGCCACCCACCTGGAACTGCCCAGCACCAGTCAGCATGGGACTCCAATCACGGTTCCCCCGATACACGGCAGTAGGCAATACCAGCGAGTTCCCAGCACTGGGCTCCCAAGCGGTGGCATCAGAGGGGCAAACACTGGTTGCAGCAGCGCGGTCATCTGCGGCGTCAGATGGCAAGGTGGCCAAGAAAGGCAGAATCATTGGGAAAAACAGCCACAGGCCAGGCCCACTGCCCAGCAGGACCCCAGCTGGGGCACAAATATTCCTGCCATACGGCACAGGCCTCTTCCCATTGACAGGCCCCTACTGTGAGTCCGCCAGCGTCAGCAGAGGTTCCCCGCCAGGGACTTGGAAGCCCATGGCCACTCATGCCGGGCCCCAGGGTGCACCCAGCTTATCGGCTGTCAGTGTCGATATCCACCCAGACATACCCAGTGACCCAGCCCCGCCTCGACGGGTCGTCCAGCTCATGCCTGCAGAGGTATGGTCGAATCCTTTTCCGGATCGCTGAAGAAAACCATCGGGTCATCTCACGCTCCTCAAGTCCGCCTGCTGCCGTCGCAGAGGACAGGGACGCCTGCAGGCAGCCCTTCATGGATGCTGGGCGTGGTCCTTACTGGAACAGGAAAGACCAATGGGAACTTCAAGCATCATCCAGAGTCCTTCCAAATCTTGATGGAGGAGGCCCCGGAGTCGCCCACAACGTGCCGACGGACCCAGGCAGAGATGGAATCAGTGAGCACCTCTGCGGCCCTGAAAGATCCACCATGGAAACATTTGTGGGCTTGCAGCGGAAAATTCCCTTAGTGATTTGAAGCTGCAGTTTCAGGATGAGGTTGATGGTCTTTCCTGTTTTCAGGAGACACTCACCGATTTGCACGTCAAACGCAGCCACTAATCCGGAATTCTCTGCTAACTTCAGCGCCTGGAAGGGACTGGCAGTGGCACGGCGATCTACTCAGGACCACTATCCCTCATTCATCTCCACTGACACACCTAATCGACTGTGGGGAGGCTAGGATTTCAGGCTGTCACCCTACACCTGCAGATGGACCTCTTGTGGTTTTACAAATATATACAGAGTCTCGAGGTACATCCCTTGACATCTCAGAAGTGGCAGCACTCGCCCCACCGGGAGGGTCTTGTTGTGGCTGGGGATATCAATGCCCCCCACCCAATACTTTCTTCTGTCTCTCCTACCAACGCAGCTTGGAGGCACCTTGCGGCTGTGCTGAGGATGTCCCTGAATCGCCTCCTCAATAATGGTAGCCAACCATCACTATGGTGGCCGCATGGTTGACACACACACTCTAGGCAGTTGCTCTCGAGCGCTAGATGGGAGGTCCACCCCGTCTCACCAGTGATCACTTTGCCGTGGACACTACGCTGATGGTCCAGAGGTGCTCTCCCCCCACCACCTACCCCCAGGATTGAATCTAAAAAGGCCGACTGGCAGTGGCTTCCAGGAGTCCATTGAGCGTTGTGGCGGAGCTCCCCTTCCCGACGACCCAGATGAGGCGGCTGACAGCTTGCCGGTGGCCCCTTCACATGTGCAGCTGAGCAGCAATACCTACAGATTACAGGCGGAGTCATATAAACGTGACTGGTGTTTTACGATGAGGAACATCATGGAAACAGAACCACCCGCATCAATGTTGTACTCAAGATGCTAGGCGTAATCCCAGTTGGATCCATGCGTCTGCTCAGGACGTGGTGCGGCATGCACGCCAGTCTCACACAGGGTCCGGCAGGCTAAATGGTTCGAGTGGTGTGCCTCCATCAGCTACTCCTCCCACCTTAATCTGGATTTGGACCAAGTACGATTGGCCACTGGGCAGCGTCCGCAGTGTGGCTCGGTTGCAACCCGACCCCGCAACGGAGCAGAGCGTCTGGTGGACCTATTCACCTCCAGAGCGGCCATGGCTCAACTGCCTCAGGATCTCCAGACCCCAAGCCACCCTCCTTCCTAGAAATGGTGGATTGTGATCCAGCAGCATGCCAGGCTGGGGCATGTCACGGATGAAGACTTCACCGACCAGGAGCTCCAGGCAGCCTTCTCATCTCATCGGACACTGCTCCGGGGCAATGATGGTACACCCTATGCATGATCAACCGGTCTGGCCATTCTTGACATTCAGCTGTCCTGGAGTCATCAACCAGACTGGCGATCTGGCAAACTCCCTGCGTATGGAAGGAGCTGACATCATACCGATACCCTAAGCCTGGGGATCCTGCAGTGTGAACCCTCTCCACTCCACCAGTTTGCATCTCGAAGGGTCCCTAAAGGATGGTGTTGGAGCGCCTGAGGTGGAAGCTTGGCCCTCCTCATAAACACCGCTATGGCTTCCACCAGAGGTGTGGGCACTTTCGAAAGCCTTACCACTCACTGACCTCATTTGGGTCGTACGCCCAAGCCCCACATTGTTGTCTTTCCTTGACCTCGAGAAAGCCTTTTTGAGCTAGCCAGTGCACCTCCATCCACTCACCTCTTGCCCCAGGGGGATTAAAGGGCAAGGCTGCTTCATGGCTCGTACCTTAACTCCAGGACAGGCGGGCCCCGGTGCTCTTTCCAGGGCATTCCTCTTCTCTCAAGACCCTGGACAACGGCACTCCACAGGGCGGGGTGCATAGTCCCACCCAGTTCAATGTACTGATGCATCAGCTGGTGTGCCTGCCTTTCTCCCTCCAGAGACCATCCTCCCAGCTATGCCGATGACCTGGCACTTGCGTACCTAGGAAGCGCCGCTTTTGCATAGCGTGCCAGAGGCCCTCGATCTGCCTGCTTCCACCTGCCGTCACTTGGGACTCCCCAAGATATCTGACAGCAAAATCCAAAGCCATGATCCTTCGCACTCAGGTGGCCCAGTCAGAGGCTGCGGTCCTGGGCACGACCTGGAGTGGGTTCACAGTTTATAGGTACCTTGGCATCTACAATGACAGGCACCTCACCTTCCAGAAACATGTGCGCACATTAAAAGAGAGGCTCTGCAAGGGTCAGGGCATTGAGTGCATGGCCAACCCTAGGTTGGGCCAGCCTCGAGGCATGTGTGTTCAACATCCAGGCAATACTTCCCTCGTTGACTATGGGGCACTTGCGCTGGTTCACGCCAGACCCACAAACATCAAATCCCACTGTGATCATCCAGAACAACAGCTGTACAGGGCCATGCTGGGGGCTCCTAGGTGGGCCAATGCAGTGGCTCTGAACCATGAGTGCATGCTACAAGCCTCTTGAAGACAGGATCCAACTGGTAGCTGCCAGGAGGATTGCCAAGTTAACTCCGACTCCCAGGGGCCTGACAAACTGATGAGAGATTTACGGTACGCCAGGGACAGTGTCATTCCACTGCTCCCCGGCCGCCGATGGATGTGTCGTAGCAGAAATTCCACACAGAAATCTTCTGCCCATGACATTGCCCGCGGGAGGCTGCCGACAGACTGCAGCGAACTACACGGTGCCACCCCCCTGGGCACCAGAGCATTTGCAGTGAGCTAGGACAACCCTACACAACAGCAAGAGGCTTTGCACCCGTGGACATTTCTGCACACCTAGCCTCGCTAGCATTGTGGGTGCGGAAGGCCCAGGGAGTGTGGCATATTACACTGATGGCTCCAGAGACCCCAGTGGCAGGCCGGAAAAAAAAAAGGGCCGCACAGCTGCTGGGATGTTCCACAGAAATCTGACAGCAGTTGGCGCCTCCCAGACCATTGCACATCCTCCCAGGCCGAACTCTTTGCCATCCAACAAGCTCTGCGGCATGCTCTTAACCAGACATCAGCATCCCCCCATCATCCAGGGGGGGCGTGATTCCAAGGCAGCAATCCAAGCGCTTATGCACCAGAGAGCCAAAGGACAACATACAATAATCACATCCATTCCGGGGGTTACCTGCAACTCTCAGGCCCAGGGTCCGCAGGGCTACCATCAACTGGATCCCGAGCCATGTAGGTATCCCTGGCAATGAATGCTGCAGATGAACTGCCAGGACTGCAACCCTCGAGGCACATCCCATGCTGCGATCTCCCATCACCTCACCACAGATTGCGCTGTTTTAGCTGCTGGTGCAGCGAGGCGCCCATTCCCTGATCCTGGGATTCACGGAGCCTCTGTTGTATGTCATGGCAACCCCCAGGTGCCCCCCTCCAGGTCTACGGACACAGTCCAGGGAACTGAGGGTGCATATCCACCGCCTACGCTTAGGTAAAATCCCACCACTGCCCGGATTGTTGAACGGGCACGAGAGAGCTCTGTGCCCATGTGCCGAATGGTTTCCGCAGCCCTTGTGCTCTACCTTTAGACTGCCCGCTACGATGCCCCTTCGCCGTAACACTTCCCAATGACCCCAGTAGGCAGACCCAGAGAATGAGGCAGCACATCATGTGTACTTAGCTGTCAGGGACTTTGGAACCTTACTTCCAGTCCTTGCATGTCCATCCACCCCCCCGCTGAAGTTGTTGACGAGGGCCTGCTTAGGGCTCCATTGCACTGCACCCGCCCACTGTTAGTGCACACTGACGTTGGTACGTCCATCTGGCCATAGGGCCGGTGAGTACCCCCCCCATCCTCTGAAGACCGAGCCACACAGGTGCAAGTACGATGGATTCCACTTCCCTACCCGGGGAAGGCCAAATGCCGGGTCACCAAAATTGGAAAGAGCCCCGGCCGGGATTACCGGCGAATCAAATAGAATAGAATGCAACCACGTTTAATGATCGCCACCATGCCAACCCTTCTAGGGTAGGGTAGGGCCTGAGCCCGAGCCTTTAGCCATAAGACTTGTCATTCCCATTAGCCCCCTGGGCCGGGGGATGGCAGACCAGAGAGGCCTAGCTTGTGGCTAGGCCTTGGGACAGTTGGTCCCAAAGATGAGGAGGTACTTGTGCCTCCTCCCATGGGAGACTTAGGTCTCAGACACTCCCTAAAGAGGGAGCCAAGGCCGGGCCACCACTTGGAAAAGGCCCGGGCCGGGAGAATACCGGCTAATCTTTAATAATAATAATAATAATAATGCACCACGTATTGTTGCTCTGTGAAAAAACTGTTAATTCTCCAAGAACATCTGAAATATATCATGAAAGAGTAAATCTAAAGCAAAGACATAAGATCACTAAAATCAAAAGAAAAATAATGTTTAAAATATGTTCACTAACAGTAATACATGAAACATTTAAAAAATATATTACATGGGACTCTCGTAAATATTTTCTTAGAAACAATAGGTGTAAATACCCCACGAAATCTATGAAATTCAATAAAGACCTTAACCATGCCAAAAGAAATAATTTTCACAAATTTTGGAAAAATCTTATAAATACCAGGAATCCTTATAAATTCCGAAAAAAAATTTAATCCGCAGAAAATCTGTATATTCCAATATTGACAATCCCTGGAATATATGAATAAATTCCAAGTACCAAACTGAATTCTCCACAAACAATTATACATCCACAGGAGCTCTTGGAAACACAGATACCTTGTACTAAAAAAAAATAAAAAATAGAAAGATTTTCGAAGATAATCTAATGTTTACATGAACTGCTACAGAAGCCAAAAAAGACACATGAAAATTCCGAGGCACATCTCCAAATTTGAAGAGGCTCCTGAATAATCCAATTAACAGTTGAAAATCTATGTGGATCCTATTAATCCCCGGGACCAAACGTAATTTCAAAGGACCTAAAGGAGTAAGAAAAGGAAAAGTACTTCTTTATAGACAAGTTGAAAAGAAGAAAAAAGTTCTGCCAATTAGAAACTTCCTGTTGACGAACGATAAAAATAAGAAGTGGCTAATGAGATATATTTTATCAGAAGCATAGTGATGAGTTTAATACTGGCAAAAAATCCCGGGTATTGAGGGAGAGAGAAAAGATAGAAAGAGGCAGGAAAGAGGGAGAGACGAGATGGGAAAAGGGCCAGAGAAAGAAACACAGACGTAAAGCTGGAGCTATCTAGGCCATAAAAAGCAGAAATTTACTCCTTTCAGTCAATCAAAATTTATTTTGAGTGACTGAAATTTATTTTGAACAAATCAATAAGGTTTGTGATGCTTATGGTCGACATGGGACATATTGTGAGAGGTAGAGGTAGAATGTTTGTTTTGGTAAGGAAGATCGTGGGAGATATTCTTGTGTGATTGTGTGAGGGATTGGGAAATGTTACAATAGAGATTTAACGGGAAATACTTTTACTGAAGCACCAGACAGAACCTTCGATAATCCAGTTAAAAAGATAAAACTTCAAGTAATAAAGCTAATTTATATGATCATGATGTTAGCGTCAGAGTGTCCGTCTCTGACAAGACTTCACTTGAACATTAAAATGGTATAAAATACCGACAGGTTGTTAGGTAAGACACATATGCAACAGTTAGGTATCTCTATTATGAAACGTTTCGCCTACACAGTAGGCTTCTTCAGTCGAGTACAGAAAAGTTGATAGAAGCAGAAGATACTTGAAGACGATGTAATCAGTCCATCACCCTTAAAGTTTTGAGGTGGTCAGTCCCTCAGTCTGGAGAAGAGCATTGTTCCATAGTATCATAATAGAGATACCTAACTGTTGCATATGTGTCTTACCTAACAACCTGTCGGTATTTTATACCATTTTAATGTTCAATCTGTCAGACACTGCAACACAAGGGTATCTTGGTACAGACCTACAATCAACTTCGACAACCTCTACTAGTGAGAACGGCTGGATTTGAGAGGGACCTGACCTCCCAACATCTGAGTTCTTACCTCTTCTAGTGACCTACGTCTCACCTCTTGGTGCTATATAAAGCTCCATCCTGTCACTTCATCTCCATATTGTTTCATACTATGGAACAATGCTCTTCTCCAGACTGAGGGACTGACCACCTCAAAACTTTAAGGGTGATGGACTGATTACATCGTCTTCAAGTCTCTTCTGCTTCTATCAACTTTTCTGTACTCGACTGAAGAAGCCTACTGTGTAGGCGAAACGTTTCAAAATAAAGATACCTAACTGTTGCATATGTGTCTTACCTAACAAGACTTCACTTGATGTTCAGTCTTACAATACAATAAACTGTGAAATATTCTCAGAGAAAATTGAAGACAAATTTGCTCAGCCTTTTAGTTGCCAGGTAATGCAGTCAAATCTCACCTAATGTGGTTACAGGGGTCGATTCATAGCTCTTGGTCCTGCCTCTTCACTGGTCGCCTATTTTTGCATTATATATATATATATATATATATATATATATTATATATATATATATATATATATATTATTATATAACTGATCTCTGGCTGAAGGAGACTCGAACCTACGAACCTTGGAACAAGGTACGCAGTGCTATACCATTCTCACCACACTGGACCAATACCTTGGACTCCAGCTTGCGCTAGACTTTGATCCAAGGCAGCCAGCTTTCAGGGAGAAGGCTTGCAGCTTTTCAACTCATCCCCTGCATGCATCAGCCTTACTAGAGATTTTAACAATGCAAGGAATTCGCAAGAGCATGCGAAATATACACAAATACACTGCATTGTTAAAATCTCTAGTAAGGCTGATGCATGCAGGGAATGAGATGAAAAGCTGTAAGCCTTCTCCCTGAAAGCTGGCTGCCTTGGATCAAAGTCTAGCGCAAGCTGGACTCCAAGGTATTGGTCCAGTGTTGTGAGTATAGCGCTGCGTACCTTGTACCAAGGTTCGTAGGTTCGAGTCTCCTTCAGCCAGAGATCAGTGTTTGTGTATATTTCGCCTGCTCTTGCGAATTCCTTACATATATATATATATATATATATATATATATTATATATATATATATATATATATATAAATAGAGAGAGAGAGAGAGAGGAGAGGAGAGAGAGAGAAGAGAGAGAGAGAGAGAGAGAGAGAGAGAGATTGAGGGACAAAGAGACAGAGGGACGGACAGGACATACAGAGACAGATAGACAATTCATAAATGAGCAATGAGAATAGAATATGACAGATGACATTTTAATACACCTTCGATAAACTGTAGAGTCTTTGTACTCCCGGAGCCCGGTCTTGGGCCAGGTTTATCTGTTGCTTTCCTGGTCAAGCAGGATGTTGCTGTTGGTGGTCAGCATTACAGCTTTGGGTTGCGATCCACCAACAGCAACAGCCTGTTTCACCAGGCAAGCACTAGCCAGGCTTGGCCCTTGGCAGGGCTCCGCGAGAAGAAAGACTCTCGGAACTCATCAAAGGTATGTTACAGATGTATTAAAATATGAGCTGTCATTTTCTATTCTCATTGCTCATTCGCTGTCTGTCTGTCTGTCTGTCTGCATGTCTCTGTGAAGGCTTACTCAGCCCTGTAACAACTTCAGACAGTATTACCAAGGCTGGCTCCTCTTCAGGAAAATTAATGAATAGAAAAAGAAATAATAATATACAAAGATAATCACTTTATTATTTAGAAATGAAAATATAAAACAGTTAAATATGAATTTTTATCCTACTTGAAAGAGAAATGAAAAATGAAATACAAAAATGATAATTGAATTCAACGCTAATATGTACAGTTAGACTGTGGTGTCTTGTTGATGTTGACACTGTGTGTTGTAGAAATGGTAGCCGTTGTTGATGTGGGGGGAGGGGTCACATGTTGAGTGACAACCCAACGACTAGTTCCCCACGGAGTCTCTAGCCTTGAATAGTCCGTCAAGATGATAGGAACGCAGGTCTTTCACCACTGCAAAGATGAGGTAGTTGCCTGGGGTTGACTACACTGAGGTATGCAGATAAAATGGTGACGTCCCAGAACTTGTGTAAAGTTCGTCTCCTTCAACACTGTTTCTTTGGTTGCCAGATGACCCGAGCTGACATTCCAAGCTAGAAAGACACAAAGGTTACCCACTGCCTAAGAAATCATTCTCCATGATAAGTAAAGTATTTAAAAAACATGGTGATTATCTAAAAGCACATGGAAATCAAGGCAGAATGAAGTCTTAAAATTGGTTAAAAGTGAAGCTTTTAACCAATATATCCATTAAAAACTGGATCAGAAGCTTTAACTTACAGTTGTGTTGGGAGCTGTGAGTCAATGATTACTATTTGGTTGAAGCCCCACACGTCACCTTTCCGGGTGGAAAAAGGGGGGGGGGGAATAGTGGGAGCTAGACACTGACCCTACCTTAACAAGCAGACCTTAGCAATCAAACTATCGTCACCATATACTCGCTTGCTACTCCTATCTGCTGAACTTTTCCCTCGCATCTCTGTTTGTAAGTCTATTCTGACTGTCTGTGTGTCTGTCTGCATCTCTCTCTCTCTCTCTCTCTCTCTCTCTCTCTCTTTCTCTTGCTAACACTGGTTCTCTTTATTTTGCTGCAAAAAAAAACAAGAAAGTGTTAAGAACCGTTAGTTTGGTTATAGGTACAAGTCTCTCAGGAGTATTAAATATTCTCAGTCTGTTGGAATACCAGCGTAATAAAGATGAAGGAAGAACCTCACAGAAATGCTTGAAGATGCCTCCTTCTATTAATCCTCTGTTGGTTGATTGGTAAAAGCAATTAAAAACTGGTTCAATAAAAATGCATATTATTTGCTTATCAGAAGAGTTTATGTTTAAACATTGTTAAAAACACCTTTTTTCCCATATCCACTGAGAGACATGAACCTCTCAGTGGATATATCCAGTGTTGTCGTCCTCCCTTATGGTTTTACAACACAGGAGAGGCCACCACCGCTGCAAACAAGAGATACTCAGGGTGACATGAAGGCTACACGTAAAATACAGCCCCATATTACTAGTGTCACACTGCTGGGGTGCGGAGTGTTGTCTTCTACATACCTGTTATTTCACAGCTGTTCCCTGGAGAATGTCACATGAGAAACTTGTTTCACTAAAGTATTTTCTTTTGTGACTTATGAACCAGACGCAAAAGAAAAAGATTTTGGGGATAAGGATTTAAACTAGATTTATTTATAATAATAATAATAATAATAATAATAATAATAATAATAATAATAATAATAATAATAATAATAATAATATATTTTTTCTACAAGTAGTAATATACAAGGTATACAGGCCTAGATAACATCAATGACATACTACTGTATAGAACTGCTTGTTAGGTAGAACTTTTCAGGAAAAACAGATTAATTTTGCCCAAGGGTGCGACCCACATCATTCGGCTAACACTCAGGTACCATTATTCACTGATGGGTGAACATAGACAACCGGTGTAAGGAAACACGCCCAGTGATTCAACCCTCATCGGAATCGAACCTGGACGCTCACCATGTGAATAAAGTGCTTTTGCCACCAGGCCACGGCGACTTCCATGAACTGTACTTGAACTCATGCAAAAAAGGAATATTTGAAGGTAGTCACGAAAATCTAATCCAGCAATATATATATATATATATATATATAATATATATATATATATATATATATATATATATACACGCAAGGAATTCGCGAGAGCAGGCGAAATATACACAAACACTGATCTCTGGCTGAAGGAGACTCGAACCTACGAACCTTGGAAAAAGGTACGCAGTGCTATACCATTCTCACCACACTGGACCAATACCTTGGCGTCCAGCTTGCGCTAGACGTTGATCCAAGGCAGCCAGCATTTAGGGAGAAGGCTACCCTTAGACTAAGGGTAACCGTGGCCGGTGACACCTACGCTACTCTGAGACCTTTCTCCCTGATTTGGTTGCTCCCTTGCAACATTACACAGTTCTTGATGATGCACTGAGAAGTATGAAAGTACTTGAGCTAAAGTTATCCATTTCCCCCCCCCCCCCGTGGCTTGTCCTGCATAGTTAAGATCGCCTGTCTGCGATTGTTTGTATATATATATTATATATATATATATATATATATATATATATATATATATATATATATATATATATATATATATATATATATATATATATATATATATATATATATATATATATATATATATATATATATATATATATATATATCATGCCGAATAGGTAAAACTTGCGATTGTGGCTTAAATAGCAACGCTAGTCTTGTCGAATGTATGGAATGGCGATGTATGTAACATTTAAATTGTTGTGTTAGACAAGATATAAAATTAGAAACATCGGAAACTGAATATGTTTGTCTACAGTTTCTCGAGGATTCTGAAAAATTAATTTTGGGTGTGATTTATAGGCCCCCAAAACCTTGATAGGGAGTGTAGTAAGCTGCTATGGGACGATATTCATAAGGAGTCTGCATTTGAAAATGTTGTGTTAATGGGAGATTTTAACTTTAGACAAATTGATTGGAACAATATGACAGTAATCTTGAGTCTAGTGACTTTCTTGATACGGTTCAGGATTGCTTTTTTAAAACAATTTGTGACAGAACCAACTAAAGGGAACAACTTGCTTGACTTGGTTCTTGCCAACAAAGAATCACTATTTAATAATCTTGAGGTTAATGATGAGCTTGGGAAAGCAAACATAAATCACTTAGTTTCAATATATCATGGAATTACCCAGATAACTGCACTCAAGTCTCTGTCTCAGACTTCCACTTTTCCGATTTCATTGGACTGAGATATTACCTGGGTGGGCTAAATTGGGATGTCCTGACTAAGGGTCAGGTAGGAGTGTTGGTTGCCAATATGATGTTTTTCAGAGCATAGATGTGAGAAATGATCCCAAATGGATGAGCCATAGATTAAATCATCTCATTGGTCAAAAAAGAGGCATATATAGGCGCATCAAAAGAGGGGACGAGCAGTTAAGAAATCAATATATTCATTTAAAAAGAGAAATAAAAAAAAAGGGAATAAGAAAAACAAAAAGGAATTATGAGGCTGATGCCGCAAGAGATTCGATGACTAACCCAAAAGGGTTCTCTCAGGTATACAGAAGTAAGATTAAGGACAAGATAGGCCCCACTCTTCGTAATTCGTCCTCTCGTCTTGGCTGCCCTTCCCATTTCAAAGGTCTGCCTTCTCACGTGCTAAACGGACTTTCTTCTCTCCCAAACTCCATACTGTGAACTCTCATATTCTCTGTCTTCCTCTATTCCCAGTCTTTCTAATCTCAACAACTCTCTCCGTTCCTTAGACATCAAACTTACCCTTAACAGTAATCTAGTTCGTACTCTACTTTCGCTATAGATGCTCCTGGTGTCTACTCTATAATATTTATTCTCCTCTTGTCCTCTTCACTATTTTCGAGACACTGGCCGTTCTCTTTCTGACAATCTCAAGGAGTACAAAAGTACTGTTAGGTAGGATATGGCTTGAGTTTTTGTGTTTAGTTGAAAGCCTAGGCTTGGGCTTGATGGAATGTTGAGAGCCTAGGTTTGGGCTTGATGGGGATTGTTGAGAGCCTAGGCTTGGGCTTGATAAAGTGCTAAGAGCCTAGGCTTGGACTTGATAAGGTGCTAAGAGCCTAGGTTTGGGCTTGATAAGGTGCTGAGAGTCTAGGCTTAGGCTTGATGGGGTGTTGAGAGCCTAGGCTTGGGCTTGATCGTGTGTTGAGAGCCTAGGTTTGGGCTTGATGGAGTGCTGAAAATCCTAGGCTTTGGCTTGATGGGGTGTTGAGAGCCTAGGCTTGGGCTTGATGGGGTGTTGAGAGTCTAGGCTTGGGCTTGATGGGGTGTTGAGAGCCTAGGCTTGGGCTTGATGGGGTGTTGAGAGCCTAGGCTTGGGCTTGATGGTGTGTCCATATTGGTGTCCTTAGCTTTCCTCCGGAAGCTGAACGTTTACATTTGTAGCTGCATTTCCTGGTCTCCTTAGTGTTCTGGAGCCTGTGTTCTCTCTCTCTATTATTCAGATGTTCCAATGATTCTCTCTACCTAAACCATAATTTTCCTTTCGTAATCATGTCTCGTGCAGTCTTTGTTTTGAGAGTTTATTTGACTGGAATTGTTTTCCCTTCTCGAGTAATTTCCAAGTCTTTGAAAATCTGTCAACTAACTTACTCTCATCTCCCCACTGTAAGCATAATGAGAGTTTGAATTTGCTGCTCCTCTGCCACTAATATTACGTTATGAGTCCTCCCTTCATCCTCCTGAAGCCCACGGATTATCAGTGAATTATTCTTCCCTCCCCTTCCTCTTCCTCCCTCTCGCCCTCTCTCTCCTCTTCTCATTTCATTTCTTTCCTTTCAGATTTCTGTATCTGTTTTGATCACCTCCTTTCCTATTTCCAATATTTTCCCCAAAAGTCTCCATTGATCCATCTTCTCTTCTCTTTCTGTCCACTTGCCTGCTATTACAGTTCCTGCTCCCATCTCATTAACTCCTCATTTATCTACTCCAGTTCCCCAACAGATCCTCTTCAGAGTTCTTTATTCTTATCTAAGTAATCTAAATCTTATCACAGGTTTTATATTGATTGCAGATGCTTTCTCATCCATCTTGTTTTTATTGTATAAGTCAGGAAACTTTTTTCCCCATTCTTGGATCACCTTGTACCTAATTTGTTCACTCATGCCATGTTTCTTCCTCCTCGGCTCGCCGTCCTCTTGTAGATGTCCTTTAGGCTAACATTTCTGTGTTCTCCAGGTATCCTAGTTCAGAACAATAACTTCCTAAGACAGTAGCTTACTGGCTAGCGATCAAGCCTCGTCACGGCTCGTGTCTGTGTGTAGACACCTCTGTACAGATGTGCTGAGAGGAGTGTGTGTGTGTGTGTGTGTGTGTGTGTGTGTGTGTCTACTCACCAAGTTGTGGTTGCAGGGGTCGAGACTCAGCTCCTGGCCCCGCCTCTTCACTGAACGCTACTAGGTCCTCTCTCCCTGCTCCATAAGCTTTATTATACCTCGTCTTAAAGCTATGCATGGCTCCAGCCTCCACTACATCGCTCGCCAGACTGTTCCACTTCCTGACCACTCTGACTGATGAACTACTTCCTAACATCCCTATGACTCATCTGAGTCTTCAACTTCCCAGAATGGCCCATTGTTTCTGTGTCCCCAATCTGGAACATCTTGTCTCTGTCCACCTTGTCTATTCCACGCAGTATTGTGTATGTCGTCATCATGTCTCCCCTATCCCTCCTGTCCTCCAGTGTGTGTGTGTGTTTTTTTGTGTGTGTGTGTGTGTACTCACCTATTTGTACTCACCTATTTGTGGTTGCAGGGGTCGAGTCTTAGCTCCTGGCCCGCCTCTTCACCGGTTCCTACTGGGCCCTCTCTCTCCCCGCTCCATGAGCTTTATCAAACCTCGTCTTAAAATGTGTATGGTTCCTGCCTCCACTACGTCATTTTCTAGGCTATTCCACTGCCTTACAACTCTATGACTGAAGAAATACTTCCTACTATCTCTCTGACTCATTTGTGTCTTCAACTTCCAATTGTGGCCTCTTGTTTCTGTGTCCCCTCCCTGGAACATCCTGTCTTTGTCACCTTGTCTTTTCCACGCAGTATTTTATATGTCGTTATCATGTCTCCCCTGACCCTCTGTCCTCCAGTGTCGTCAGGCCGATTTCCCTTAATCTTTCTTCATAGGACATTCCCCTTAGCTCTGGAACTAACCTTGTCGCAAACCTTTGTACTTTCTCTAGTTTCTTGACGTGCTTTATCAAGTGCGGGTTCCAAAACAGGTGCTGCATACACCAGTATGGGCCTGACATACACGGTGTACAGTGTCTTGAATGATTCCTTACATAAGGTATCGGAATGCTGTTCTCAGGTTTGCCAGGCGCCATTATGCTGCAGCAGTTATCTGATTGATGTGTGCTTCCGGAGACATGCTCGGTGTTATACTCACCCCAAGATCTTTCTCCTTGAGTGAGGTTTGCAGTCTTTGGCCACCTAGCCTATACTCTGTCTGTGGTCTTCTGTGCCCTTCCCCTATCTTCATGACTTTGCATTTGGCAGGATTAAATTCGAGAAGCCATTTGCTGGACCAGGTGTCCAGTCTGTCCAGGTCTCTTTGAAGTCCTGCCTGGTCCCATCAGATTTTAATTCTCCACATTAACTTCACATCATCTGCAAACAGGGACACTTCTGAGTCTAACCCTTCCGTCATGTCGTTCACATATACCAAAATAGCACTGGTCCTAGGACCGACCCCTGTGGGACCCCGCTCGTCACAGGTGCCCACTGTGATACATCATTACGTACCATGACTCGTTGTTGCCTCCCTGTCAGGTATTCTCTGATCCATTGCAGTGCCCTTCCTGTTATATGCACCTGATGCTCTAGCTTCTGCACTAATCTCTTGTGAGGAACTGTGTCAAAGGCCTTCTTGCAGTCCAAGAAGATGCAATCAACCCACCCCTCTCTCTCGTGTCTTACTTCCGTTATTTTATCATAAAACTCCAGAAGATTTGTGACACAGGATTTGCCTTCCGTGAATCCGTGCTGGTTGGCATTTATGCTCTTGTTCCGTTCCAGGTGCTCCACCACTCTCCTCCTGATAATCTTCTCCATAATTTTGCATACTATACACGTCAATGACACAGGTCTATAGTTTAGTGCCTCTTTTCTGTCTCCTTTTTTAAAAATGGGAACTACATTTGCCGTCTTCCATACCTCAGGCAGTTGCCCAGTTTGTGTGTGTGTGTGTGTGTGTGTGTGTGTGTGTGTGTGTGTGTGTGTGTGTGTGTGTGTGTGTGTGTACTCATCTATTTGTACTCACCTATTTGTGGTTGCAGGGGTCGAGTCCTAGCTTCTGGCCCCGCCTCTTCACTGGTTGCTACTAGGTCCTCTCTCTTCCTGCTCCATGAGCTTTATCAATCCTCGTCTTAAAACTATGTATGGTTCCCGCCCCCACTAAATCACTTGTTAGGCTATTCCACTTCCTGACAACTCTATGATTGAAGAAATACTTCCTAACATCCCTATGACTCGTCTGAGTCTTCAGCTTCCAATTGTAACCCTTTGTTTCTGTGTCCCCTCTCTGGAACAACCTGTCTCTGTCTACCTTATCTATTCCACGCAGTATTTTGTATGTCGTTATCATGTTTCCCCATGACCTCAACCTTTCTTCGTAGGACATACCAATGAGCTCCGGAACTAGCGTTGTTGCAAACCTTTGCAATTTCTCTAATTTCTTGACGTGTTTGATCAGGTATGGAGCTGCATACTCCAGTATGGGCCTGATGTACACAGTGTACAGTGTCTTGAATGATTTCTTACTAAGGTATCGGAACGCTATTATCAGGTTTGCCAGGCGCCCGTATGCTGCAGCAGTTATCTGGTTGATATGTACCTCCGGAGACATGCTCGGTGTTATGGTCACCCCAAGATCTTTCTCCTTGAGCGAGGTTTACAGTGCTTGGCCACCTAGTCTATTCTCTGTCTGCGGTCTTCTTTGCCCTTCTCTGATCTTCATGACTTTGCACTTGGCAGGGTTGAATTCAAGAAGCCAGTTGCTGGACCACGTGTCCAGCCTATCCAGGTCTCTTTGAAGTCCTTTCTGGTCCTCATCTGATTTAATTCTCCTCATTGACTTCACATCTGCGAACAGGGACACCTCTGAGCCTATCCCTTCCATCATGTCATTCACATATACCAGAAAAAGCACTGGTCCTAGGACCGACCTCTGTGGGACCCCGCTCGTCACAGGTTCCCTCTGTGATACCTCATCCCGTACCATGACTCGTTGTTGCCTCCCTGTCAGGTATTCTATGATCCATTGCAGTGCCCTTCCTGTTATACGCGCATGATCATCTAGTTTCTGCACTAGTCTCTTTTGAGGAACTGTGTCGAAGGCCTCCTTGCAGTCCAAGAAAATGCAATCAACCCACCCATCTCTCTCGTGTCGCACTTCTGTAACTTTGTCATAGAACTCCAAAATGTTCATGACACAGGATTTGCCTTCCATGAATCCGTGCTGGTTATCGTTTATAATCTTGTTCCATTCCAGGTGCTCCACCACTCTCCTAATGATAATCTTCTCCATGAATTTGCATACTATACAGGTCAGTGACACTGGTCTGTAATTTAGTGCCTCTTTTCTGTCTCCTTTTTTAAAAATGGGAACTACATTTGCGGTCTTCCATACCTCAGGTAGTTGCCAAGTTTCAAGGGATGTGTTGAAGATTGTGGTTAATGGCACACACATTATATTTGCTCCTTCCCTGAGGACCCACTGGAAGATGTTGTCCGGTCCCATTGCCTTTGAGGTATCAGGGTCACTTAGCAGCTTCTTCACCTCCTCCTCAGTTGAATGCATATCGTCCAGCACGTGTTGGTCTATTCGTTGTTGGTGTCCCCCTCTGTCCTGTCTTCCCAGAGTCCTTCCTGTCTCCACTGTGAATACTTCGTTAAATCTCATGTTGAGCTCCTCGCATACCTCTTGATCGTTTCTTGTGAGTTCCCCACCTTCTTTCCTCAGCCTGATCACTTGGTCTTTGACTGTCGTCTTTCTCCTAATGTGGCTAAACAGCAGTTTCGGGTCAGACTTGGCTTTCGATGCTATGTCATTTTCGTACTGTCGCTGGGCCTCCCTCCTTATCTGTGCATATTCGTTTCTGGTTCTTCTACTGATCTCCTTGTTTTCCTGGGTCCTATGCCTTCTGTACCTCTTCCATTCTCTAATGCACTTAGTTTTTGCCTCCCTGCACCTTTGGGTAAACCAAGGACTAGCTTTGGTCTTCCCATTGTTTCTGTTGCCCTTGGGAACAAACCTTTCCTCTGCCTCCTTGAATTTTGTTGTTACATACTCCATTATTTCATTTACTGTCTTTCCTACCATTTCTCTGTCCCACTGCACCACCCGCAGGAAGTTCCTCATACCTGTGTTGTCCCCCCTTTTATAGTTTGGCTTTTCCCATTCGACTCCTGTTACCCTCTCCACCTGTAATTCTACTATGTAATCAAAACTCAGGACTACGTGGTCACTAGCTCCGAGGGGCCTCTCATATGTGATGTCAACAATGTTTGAGCTACTCAGGGTGAACACAAGGTCCAGTCTTGCTGTTTCATCCTCCTCTCGCTCTCTGGTAGTGCCCCTGATGTGTTAATGCAAGAGGTTTTCCAGTACCACATCCATCAACTTGGCTCTCCATTTTTCGGGGCCCCCATGAGGCTTCAGGTTTTCTCAATCGATCTCCCTGTGGTTGAAATCACCCATAACCAATAACTTTGCTCTGCACGTTTGAGCTCTTCGTGCCACCTCAGCCAGTGTGTCCACCATCACTCTGTTGTTCGCATCATATTCATCTCTTTGCCTCCTGCAGTTCTGTGGTTTGTTATACATCACAGCAATGACTACCTTATGTTCCCCAGATTGAATTGTACCTGCTATGTAGTCCCTTTCTCCAATCTCGTCCATGCTTTCCATTTCCTCGAAACTCCATCGGCTTTTTAATGGCAGTGCAACCCCTCCTCCAACTCTGTTCCTTTTATCTTTTCTCAGGATCTGATATCCCGGTGGGAAGACTGCATCTGTTATTGTCTCAGTCAGTTTCGTTTCTGTGACTGCTGTGATGTCCGAGTACTTTTCGTTGATTCTTTCGTGCCATTCCTCGTATTTATTTATTTAGGTGATGCATTGAAAATATGTTCACAAATTAATGAGTTAAAGAACTTCATACAGAAGTGCAAAAATGTGTGGAGAAACCTTGAGGAAAGTTACAGTGTTGTTCAAGCACCATGAAACGTTGAAATCTTCAGGTCAGTGGTGCTTTCATTGCTACTGAAGCTCAAGTGTTGTCGACAAGTGCCTTTGAAAAATTGTAACTATCCCAACAATACAAATGACCAATTGCAGATCGGCAAATGCCTTTGATAAT
The DNA here is from genome assembly GCF_026875155.1 of Cherax quadricarinatus. Lineage (NCBI taxonomy): Eukaryota > Metazoa > Arthropoda > Malacostraca > Decapoda > Parastacidae > Cherax > Cherax quadricarinatus. Next base: position 41,796,770 of record NC_069436.1, on the reverse strand, counting down.
TAGTAACACACACACACACTCGTGTGTGTATGTGTGTGTCTGTGTGTCTGTGTATGTGTGTCTGTGTGTTTGTGTGTGCGTGGGCGTGCGTGCGTGCGTACGTGCCTGTGCATGTGCGAGTGTTTGATGTATATTCATTTAATTGTCTTCATATTAATATTGTTGCAGGAGTTCTGTCACAGCTCATGACCTCGCCTCTCCGCGGGCAATAATTGGTTACACTCTCTCCTTACTGCGTAAATCATGTCATATCTATTCTTAAAGATATATATTGATTATTTTTCCCACTTCGCTGTCTAGGTCGATTCACTTCCTGAGCTTTTAAAGGCTTAAAAAGTATTTCCTAACATCACTGACATATTTGTGACCTCGTTTACCTCAAACACACACTACCTGTCCACCCTGTAAATTTATCTTTTTCTTTTTATGTGTACGTCTTAACCATATCACCTCTGGTTCTACCGTCGTCAAGCTCCGCCAAGTTCATCTCACATTTCATATCTCTTAGAACTGACACAAGTTCTGTTCCTCAATTTTGTACTTTTCTCATTTTTTTTTTTGTTTTGCAATTCAAGTTGTGAGTTCCTTAGTGGTGCATCATGTACGGTATTTCTTGTTGATGGTCCTCAAAACTACTCACATGTTTGCCTGTCTAGAGTTTGGTGGTGTCGTTATCTGGTTCATTAGTGTCTCGGGTGAAATGCTCAGATTAATGCTCACCCGAAATCCTTCTCTTCACGAAAGTTTGTAGGCTCTGCTCCACGAGCATGTACACAGTGTCTGAACGTGGTTCCACTTGTGTATGTGTGTATGTGCGTGTGTGTACTCACCTAGTTGTAGTTGCAGGGGTCGATTCATAGCTCCTGGCAGCGTCTCTTCATTGTTCGCTACTAGGTCACTCTCCCTGAACCGTGAGCTTTATCATACCTCTGCTTAAAGCAACGTATGGATCCTGCCTCCACTACATCGCTTCCCAAACTATTCCACTTACTGACTACTCTGTGGCTGAAGAAATACTTCCTAACATCCCTGTGATTCATCTGTGTCTTCAGCTTCCAACTGTGTCCCCGTGTTGCTGTGTCTAGTCTCTGGAGCATCCTGTCTTTGTCCACTTTGTCAATTCCTCTCAGTATTTTGTATGTCGTTATCATGTCCCCCATATTTCTCCTGTCCTCCAGTGTCGTCAGGTTGATTTCCCTTAACCTCTCCTCATAAGACATACCTTCTTAGCTCTGGGACTAGCCTTGTTGCAAACCTTAGCACTTTCTCTAGTTTCTTTACGTGCTTGGCTAGGTGTGGGTTCCAAACTGGTGCCGCATACTCCAATATGGGCCTAACGTACACGGTGTACAGGGTCCTGAACGATTCCTTATTAAGATGTCGGAATGCTGTTTTGAGGTTTGCTAGGCGCCCATATGCTGCAGCCATTATTTGGTTGATGTGCTCTTCAGGAGATGTGCCTGGTGTTATACTCACCCCAAGATCTTTTTCCATGAGTGAAGTTGGTAGTCTCTGGCCCCCCTAGACTGTACTCCGTCTGCGGTCTTCTTTGCCCTTCCCCAATCTTCATGACTTTGCACTTGGTGGGATTGAACTCCAGGAGTCAATTGTTGGACCAGGTCTGCAGCCTGTCCAGATCCCTTTTAGTTCTGCCTGGTCTTCGATCGAGTGAATTCTTCTCATCAACTTCACGTCATCTGCAAACAGGGACACCTCAGAGTCTATTCCTTCCGTCATGTCGTTCACAAATACCAGAAACAGCACTGGTCCTAGGACTGACCCCTGTGGGACCCCGCTGGTCACAGGTGCCCACTCTGACACCTCGCCACGTACCATGATTCGCTGCTGTCTTCCTGACAAGTATTCCTAATCCATTGTAGTGCCTTCCCTGTTATCCCTGCTTGGTTCTCCAGTTTTTCCACCAATCTCTTGTGTGGAACTGTGTCAAACGCCTTCTTGCAGTCCAAGAATATGCAGTCCACCAACCCCTCTCTCTCTTGTCTTACTGATGTCACCATGTCATAGAACTCCAGTAGGTTTGTGACACAGGATTTCCCGTCCCTGAAACCATGTTGGCTGCTGTTGATGAGATCATTCCTTTCTAGGTGTTCCACCACACTTCTCCTGATAATCTTCTCCATGATTTTGCATACTATACATGTCAGTGACACTGGACTGTAGTTTAGTGCTTCATGTCTGTCTCCTTTTTTAAAGATTGGGACTACATTTGCTGTCTTCCATGCCTCAGGCAATCTCCCTGTTTCGATAGATGTATTGAATATTGTTGTTAGGGGTACACATAGCGCCTCTGCTCTGTGTGTGTGTGTGTGTGTGTGTGTGTGTGTGTGTGTGTGTGTTGTGTGTGTGTGTGTGTGTGTGTGTGTGTGTGTGTGTGTGTACTCACCTAGTTGTACTCACCTAGTTGAGGTTGCGGGGGTCGAGTCCGAGCTCCTGGCCCCGCCTCTTCACTGATCGCTACTAGGTGTTAATGTTGCAGTTTAAAAACTGTAGTGTAAAGCACCCTTCTGGCAAGACAGTGATGGAGTGAATGATGGTGAAAGTTTTTCTTTTTCGGGCCACCCTGCCTTGGTGGGAATCGGCCAGTGTGATAATAATAAATAATAATAAGTTTTCTAAGATTCTTTTGGTGCAAAATTATAAATTTTTACATCAACATTAATGAAAAAATATATCTTTAAACGTATAAGAGAAAATTTTAGAAAGGACTTAATTTTAAATGAGTTCTTGCTAATTGACCAGTTTTACATATTCGGCACGACATATATATATATATATATATATATATATATATATATATATATATATATATATATATATATATATATATATATATATATATATATTAAATATATATATATGTATATATATATATATATATATATATATATATAATATATATATATATATATATATAAACACTGATCTCTGGCTGAAGGAGTCTCGAACCTACGAACCTTAGAACAAGGTACGCAGTGCTATACCAGACTCACCACACTGGACAATATCTTGGAGTATTGAGTATATTTCGCCTGCTCTCGCCAATTCCTTGCATTGTTAAAATCTCTAGTAAGGCTGATGCATGCAGGGGATGAGATGAAAAGCTGTAAGCCTTCTCCCTGAAAACTGGCTGCCTTGGATCAAAGTCTAACGCAAGCTGGAATCCAAGGTATTGTCCAGTGTGGTGAGTTTGGTATAGCACTGCGTACCTTGTTCCAAGGTTCGTAGGTTCGAGTCTCCTTCAGCCAGAGATCAGTGTTTATGGATATTTCGCCTGCTCTTCAATACATCAACCAAACAATGCTTAATACTTCCCCAATGCGCTCTATAAAAATCATTCGAAATGCCATCTATACCTGGTGCCTTTCCTTTACTCATACTAAAAATCGCCTCCTCTACCTCCTCCACTCGAATTCTACCTTCTAGTACCGTTCTATCCCTGTCACTTATAACTTTTCTGAAATCCCTCCCCACCAGGCCACCTGCATGGACCCCCGCTACTCCCCGCCGATGCTTTTCCTCAAACCATAGATCAGCATAAAAACTCATGCTGTCCGTGGTGAGGAGTACTTGACCCGGCAGGTAACCACCCAAACCCGTGCATACTTCCAATTGCAAGAGGGACGTCGCCTGTTGTCTGACCCTAAATTTGCGCAAAACACAACCCGAAGGTTTGTCACCCCATAGCACTTCTTCCATACCTGCTCTGACTCTAACCGCATTGAAACGTTCATTGTGAATTTCTGCAAGTCGACTACGAAGATGTTCAATGTCGTCATACCTACTACTCCCGCCCCCACATAGTAATCATTTAGCTGCCCCTTCAGATAGTTTTGGAGCCCAAACCTCCACCTCGCCTCCTCTTTTCCCCGCTTCTTATAATAACTCGCTATTCCGGGTTTGGCACGTGTTTCCCACCATTCCAACAAACATTCACCTGCCCGTCGCGTTTCCCAGAGATTCTTCCACCAATCCTGAAAAGCGGACCCATCCCCCTCCCCCCCCCCCTCAGTAGCAGCACGTTCAGTTTCCAATAACCTCGATAAACCCTGATCATCCATCCCAGTTCAAGTCCGCTAGCACTGCACGGTGATCTGAAAACCCCACATCAAAGGTCTGTACGTGCCCAACTCTAATTCCTTGTGTTACATAAAGTCTATCCAGACGGGCCGCATAGCCCCTGCGAACGAACGTGTGCTCCACCCCCACCCACCCCGCTCCACCACATCATAAACCCCTGCATCCCCCAGCAGATTCCGTAAGACAGGTAAAACGCACCCCGCCCCCCTCGGCTCAACATCGCCATGGCGGATAACGCAATTTCAATCCCCACCCATGACCGTAATGAACGGCAAACCTCGAGTGTAAAACGTTAAAGCCTTCCTCACAAATTCTATTTTAACTTTAGAGTTGCTTTCTGCAGGCATGTAAACGCCAATAAAACAAACCCTCACCTCACCTCAGTGCTCATCTACCCTCACCACCCTCCCACCACCCCCTCCTCCCATCTTAAGACACGCCAAGGGCTGGACTCCTTCACCGCTATAGCTACCCCACCCTTAAATTTTAAAGAACTGCTAACATACATTCGGTAGCCTTTCAACCGTAACTCTCGCCCAAACTTATAATTGTGTTCTTGTGTGAAACATACGTCCACAGCGTACCTGCGCAAGAACCACTCCATCCACACACACTTAACCTCTGCCCGCAGACCATTTACATTGATGGTAACACACTTGAATTCACAAAAGGAGGTTTTCCTCTATGTTTGTGGGTCTTTCCCGTTCCCACACGTACATTACACTGACCTTCTTTGACCTTCGACTTCCCAAGGCCCCCCTCACCCCCCCGTGCCCTACCCATATGCTGGGCGCTTGCCACAACCCCGTCTGCAAGAGGCGCCTAAGCCACTTTCGACCATAATTTCTTCCCTGGACGCTGTCCCGGTGTCAGGACCTCGTCCATAACCGACGCTCCTGCCGTCCGTATGCGGGAACCACCTTCCACACACATCTCACCAGACGAAGCCTCCTGGTGGACTTCCACCACCACCTCATGCAACCGTGTCATTGTAGTTACGTCCAGGTCTCCCATATTTGGCGAATCATCCTTCGCCACTTCTTGACACTCCGGTGGAACGTCTGGGCTATGCTCTGCCCCATCCAGGAAATCGTGTAGCACGTTCTCCAGCAAACTTTCCTGTGACAACTCCACAGGCTCCGTAGGCCCCACAGGTGGCGTGGGCACGTTTGTAGTGTCCACCGACAGGGTGGCACACGCCATAGACCGCGTCTCCTCTTGTTGTACTTCCTCACTCCAAAGCTTAGGTCCTTGTCCAGGGGAGGGACAAGTCCCCAGATCAAAGGCCTTGGTTCTTAGGACTACAGGAGAAGGTTCCCGGATGCGTACAACCAGGCGTCTGGAGCACTGAGCAGCCATATGGTCATACGAGTTGCATAACCTGCATGTCTTCTGTTGGCCTGCATAGTATACAAAAACTTGGGTCATGTAGTGTTCCAGATGAACGTAAGATGGAATCGGCTGTTTTAATGTCATCTTGAGGGTGCAGGAGCCTTCCGGGAGCCCCTCGTATGGGCCCTCCCTCCACACTCCGTTGGTCGCTGCATGTACCGTGCCGTATCTACCAAAAACTTTCCGGATAACGTACTCCTCCTCCTCGAAAGGCACGATCCTTACTTTGACCCAGGTGACGTATGTGGAGACGTCATGCAGGCATACCTCTACGGCTGAATTCACCGCCATTTTCCTCTCTTGAAAAGCTTCCATAATCTTGGAGTAAAAGCCAGCATTTGCGAATTTTACAAAAAACCTCGACATCCCATTGAGAGCCACACCATATAATTCCTCAGTGGGGATGCCGTAGACGTCGCGAATAATGGTAGGCAACAAGACATGCATAGTTGCACCACTGAGAGAGCCACGAATGAATTCAACACAGACCGTGTTTACTCTTCTGCTCTGACGATCCGCCATCTTGCGTACTGTAGTACACGGTTCGCCACCAGGTGTAAGCAGGAGCATGCTCAGAAAGCGTCCTCTCAGCCCACAGGTTGAGAGACGAATGAAGATTCAAATTAACCACGGGAGGAAGTTGAATGCAAGTTCTATTCTCTTCACGTTGCCATCAACACATCAATGTTGCAAAGTTGAGTTGGAAGTCCAGGCAGATTTGTAAAAGGAAACGACTCTTTCAAGAAAGACAGAAATGGGCGCCAGGAAGGGTACCAATACCAGAAAATGCAGTTAGCATATCAAAGCATATATTCATAAAATATACAAAACCACAAGCGATGAATATATAGCAATGACCCATGACCATGCCCAGAATTAGTGACATGTCAGCTATCACAAGCATGCCGTCGGACTCCAAACCGTTTTGCTATGTAAGTCTTCAGATTCTGATTAGAAATGTATCTTACTGTTGTTTTTAAGGTATATCCTATCATCATATTAAGGAAAATGTGTTTAGGGCCAACAGACTGAAACTAGAGGCAAACTATCCTAGTTAAGAAAACTAACCCCACCAAACTGTGCAGCAGACACTGGTCGAACAAACGAGAGGGCAGGAAAATCAATCTTTAAAAACCCCTCAGATCATCATTGTGAAAATACATTTACAACAGTACAACAACTTCATATGGGAATCCAGCTTATGGTTATGTAGAATTGCCTCAGTTATAAAGTGTCTAACTTGAGCAACCCAAAGTTATTATTATAGTGAACGTTTCATGTTTTTTAACTGCATATTCTAAAATGTTTTTTCCATCCGAAATGCTGGTTAAAAAAAAAAAATTTGCAGAGTTACTGAGTTACTACAAACTTGGGTACAATAGGACCACAGAGCTACTTCCTGATTTTAAGCTGACGAGAACGGTCGCCCGCCGTGTCATCCGTGAAGCTAAGCGCACTTGTTGACGGGATTATGTTTCTACCTTTACTTGGGCTTCCTTTATGAGTGCAGTCTGGAAAAAAGTGCGGAAACTTTATTGGCAAATACTCTCCAGACCTGGCTCTAGATCTTCTGGTTTCCGGTGTCGCTATAGCAAACCCTCTTGACGTTGCCACCGAAATTGGTAATCAACTTGTCCGTATCTACCAGGAGCTCCATCTATGCCCCTCGTTTCTTTCCTGCAAGTCTGCCAGAGAGTTTGAGTCCTCAGACTTTTCTTCTAGCTGAGAAGAATCTTACAATGTGCCTTTTACACTTTTGGAATTAGAGTTGACAGTTTCCGCTTGCCGATCATCGGCAGCTGGGCCTGACGGCATTTACATTCGTGTGCTCCAGCACTTCTATCCGTCATCCCTTACCGTCCTCTTACGTCTATTTAATCTCAATTGGTCTCAAGTTTTTAACCAGTTGTGGAAATCTGCCATTGTTCTACCTCTTCGCAAAGCAGGTACCACGGGACATGATGCCTCCCACTATCGCCCCATTAGTCTTACCAGTGCAGTTTGCAAGGTGATGGAACGCCTGGTAAATAGGCGTTTGATGTGGTAGTTAAAGACACACGATAGTCTCTCCACCAGTTAATATAGCTTTCGTAAGTGCTGTTCTACTACTGACCCTTTACTCCATTTAGATACGTATGTGCCAATAAGCACTCAGTTATCGCCAACTTTCTTTATCTTGAGAAGGTATTTAACACAGCTCGGAGATCTGACATTTTGTCCTTCGGCTAAGATGAGCGAGGACAAATGGAACAAGTGAAACAAGTCTTACCAGTGTCCAGTGACCCAGATCCAATTGCCTGCCTTGTCTCACCAGTGTCCAGTGACCCAGGCTGGTCAACAAGGCTTATATAGAAATTAAATAGTTACAAACCACTCCAGAAGTTACTCACAAGATAGGTAGAAGGTCATTACTAAATTTACGTTAAAATACTTAAGTCAATTCAGGTCCGGTTAAACTAAAAAAAACGATACATAATATAACAATTAACAATAGTTGGACTCAATACTTACAGACTTGATGAGGCAAGAAAATCAAGCAGCGATAATTCGTCAGGAGGGTCCCATGTTAACTCCCACCAGATAAAGAGAGGGGCCGAGGGTAGAGGTGACGATACACTCTCCTTGCCGAGCAAACTTTAAGCCAATTATACTATCACCACCACACATTCATGCTTCTGTTCTTATCGTTATAACTAACTTTGTGTCACGCAGAGATGGAAATACACCTTGTTAGTTATCATGACTCATAAAGAAGCAGATAAGTATTTAATATTATTAAGAATTTTTTACAGTTTTGATTAATTTTTGCTGAATGTAGATAAATATGTAGGCTAGGTGTGCTTATGAGTAAATTATTTTAAAAAAAAAACATTATTAATATGGCAGAGTTTCTAAAAAAAGAAATATGGGTAAGATGGAGAGCAGGATCTCAGATAAACAAGGAGATTTTAGGAAAGGTAGGGAATGTGTAGACCAAGTATTTACATTGAAGCATATAAGTGAACAGTACTTATATAAGGGCGAAGAAGTTTTCGTTGCATTTATGAATTTGGATAGAGAAGTAATGCGGCATTTGTAGCACGGTAACAAATTACTAAAAGCAGTTAAGAGTGTTCACGAAGATAATGAGGCTTAGGAGAGAGGGAGATTATTTTCTAGCAAAATTATGCGTTAGACAGGGATGTGTTGTCACCATGGTTGTTTAATATATTTATAGATGTGGCTGTAACAGAGGTAAATGCAAGGATGTTGGGAAAAGGTATGGGACTGGAAAATAAGGAATCCAACACAAAGTGAAAGTTGTCACGGCTGTTTTTTAGTGATGGCAATGCGCTTTTGGAAGATTCTGAAGAGAGGGTGCAAAGGTTCGATGACGAATTTGGGAGGGTATGTAAATGAACGAAATTAAAAGTTAATGCCCATTGTAAAGAGGAAGGTGATGAGAGTAATAAAAAAAATTAGGTGATAAAAGATTTAATTTCAGATTAGAGGTAGGGAGTATGAAGGAAGTGAATGCGTACAGATGTTCAGGAGTGAGCTTGTCTGCAGATGGGTCTGTGAAAGACGAGGTGCACCGAAGAATTGATATGTGGAAAAAGGTGAGTTGTTCACTGAGGCATCTGTGAAAACAAACGTAATCCATGGTCGCAACACTCTTATATGGGTGTGAAGCATGGGTTGTGAATGTTGCAGCGAAGAGGAGACTGGGTATGAATATTATGAGTAGAAATTACAGCTTGGAGATTAAAAGAAAGTGCGGGGATTATAAAAATATTATCCAGAGGTTTGTACATTAGGTTTTGTGTGTAAGGGGCTTAGACATTCAGCAGCGTGTGTGAACGTGATAGGAGTGACTGAAGGTAAGTGGTATTTACGACTTGACGTGCTGTTGGAGTGTGAGCAAGAAAACATTTATGAAGGGGTTCAGGAAAACAGTTAGCCGGGCTTGAGTCCTGAAAGTGAGATATTTGCAGTTTTCAATTGTAATTTCGGCGTACCTCTTGAAAGAGAGTGATGGAGTGAGTGATGACGAAAGTGGTTTCCTTTTTTGGGTCACCCTACCTCTGTGGGAGACGACCATTTTGTTGAAAATAATGATAATAATAATAGTAAACTAACAATAATAAATCTGAAAATTTGCAGCATAAGAAGAAACTCGAGTCAGAAGTTTTCAACTTGGCAAGTTCTGGACGAGGGGGAAATGAGTTTCGTGGAATAACTAAAAGAGCTGAATCTCACATCAGTAAATATAGAAACGAATAAACTTGTGAAATTTGACCACGACACAGAAGAAACTTCAGAGCAATGATAGAGGAGACAGGGAAACACTAATGTGAGAGGCATCACAATAAAGGAAAAAAGATAAAAGTCGAGCACCCACCGTGAGCCACTACGAGGTTAGTAACTACTATTGCAGTATAAGTAATGATGTATTACAAAAACGTCGACTTAACTCATTGAAAAGCAGCTGAAGTATACTTCGTAGTTTACGTAACAAGTATATATGAGGAATCCAAAGAAGTGACTAATTTAAAAAAATCAGTGGGTTACTAATTCAGAGGCTGGCGGGTGTATGTCAGCCCTGAGAAACAACTATTATTTTACTCACACACAAACAGCAATTATATCCATGGATACAGTCATGCATGCATCCATATACACACACACACATATACACATTTATAAATTAGGGTTACAACATTTTTACAGCTAATATTCCTGCGCCTTAATCAGATGAACGTTTCCCTAAAAGATTTCAGTATCTTTTTAGAAAATGTCGCCCTAAATGAAAAAACGAGTAAGGAAAACAAGTAACTTGAATGCATATTGCTTGTAATACTAATAATAAATAAAACAGCTTACAGCATCATTGTTATTATGTTTGTACATATAATACTATTTATTGCTTAGAATAAACCGAAGGTGCAGTTTGTTGCACTTTTTGCAAGCAACTACAGTTCCTGCATAACTCTGAATGCACATTCAGCACACTGATTACTTCTTTATATATTGAGTGCGGACGGCTCCTGCTTCCAGTGATTTTTCAATGAACTCAGTGCATTTTTGTAAGGTTTCAATATTTCTGACAAATTCTTGAAGTCATTTTCATCCCACATCTGACCAGTAAACAAATAATCTGTCCAGATGTATGAAATGAATCTGTATATCTTCTCCAAAGGCCATAAATAACAAAAAAAAAGGCACAATACCGTGACTGGAACAACACACAAATAACCCGCACATAGAAGAGAGGAGCTTAAGACGACATTTCGGTCCGACTTGGACCATTTACAAAGTCACACTAACGAGAAATGGAGCAGGACGGGTATATATAGGCAGGTAGGGGTAGTGGTGGTAGTAGTAGTAGTAGTAGTACTAGTAGTAATGGTGGTAGTAGTAGTAGTAGAAGTAGTTCCCAGGGAACTCTTCTGTTCTCTGCCCTCCCTACATTTCTGGTCTGTCTAATCTCAACAATTCTCTCCGTCTCTTAGACATCAAGATTACTTTCCACCAGACTAACACTCTTCGCACTAATCTCGTTCATACCTCTCCTCCCTCTACAGATGTTCCTGGTGTCTACTCTATTTCTTGCTCCTCCTGTCTCTTCAATACTTTGGAGAAACTGGTCGATCTCTTTCTGGACGGGACTTAGGGAGCACAAAAATAGTGTTAGGCTTGCCGACACTAATAATGCTCTTTTCTGTGCGTCAGAGTCACAGCCACCCTTTTGACTGTTATTCTGCTAAAAAACTATCTTCCCTACTTCCAACTTTAACAGTCGCCGTTGGTTGAATCCTCCTTAATACACAACTTTCCTTGTATGAATTTTAAAGTCCTGGCTTCGTCTCTGTAGATCCCTTTCCCTCTCCCACTACATTGTAAAATGCTCCAAACTTCAGAACACCCTTTGATTTAAACCCTGATTCCTCCTTTTTTCTTCTTCTCTTTCTTTCCCTTTCCTCTTTCCTTTTTTTTTTTCTCTTCTGGGTTGTCTTTCTTTTTTTCTGTCTTGTGTTTCTGTTCCTTCATTATTTATTTCATTACTTTCCCCTCCCCCCCCCACCTCTGTGTACTTGCTTTCCCTCTGTGGGCACCTAGCTCCCTTGCAGTGCTCCCCTTCCTTTGTATTTGACTGGCTCATCCTCCTCTTTATTCCCCACTACTATTACTACTACCACTGCCACTATACTACTACTACTACTACTACTACTACTACTACTACTACTACTACTACTATACTACTACTACTGCCACCACTACCTCTATCTGCCTATATATAGCCGTCCTGCTCCACTTTTCGTTAGTGTGACTTTGTAAATGGCCCAAGTCGGACCGAAACGTCGTCGTAAGCTCCTCTCTTCTATGTGCGGGTTATTTGTGTATTCTCCAAAGTCTTCCATCTTGTAGGTATAAGAATGAATGCAAGAATACCTAGAATGGTTTTTGAATTTCACCTCACATTACTGATGTTTGGAATTTTCTGAAAGTTAATCAAAGGAAAGTGCCATTTTTCTTCGAAGAATTTGAACACTGGTGTTAGATGGTACAAAAACTTCATATCATCTCCATCCTGATTTATGGAGGATCTCTTCTGTTCCATTAACAAACTGTGCCTTTAGTTCCTCATAATTCTTCACCAGTTTGGGGTGCAAATGGACACTCGATGTTTGGAGAAAATGGTTTTAGCACCAAGATTTTCATCCATTACCAAACTGAGAATCCTGTCCAGAACGTGATGCTGACAACTGATAAATTGTGGTATGCTAATCTCCTTCTCTTATTATTATTCTTATTAATATTTTTCATTAATGTGAGTTGCCAATTAGTACTTTCCTGAGTTGCTACTTATGAGTAATATCGCAGATATATGGTGATTCATAATTTTTATTTAGCGGTGACCATTTTTTAAAAAATGAAGGAATTACGGACTTTTTCATTGTTTTTAAACAAAAGTTCATCGATTTATGAGACAGGAGATGTTTTATTTGGAAAAGAGTAAGAAAGTTATAAACTTAATACATATACTTGTATCTATATCTACATACATACACAGATATATACATACTAGGTGGCTCGGTGGCCTGGTGGCCGAAGCTCTCGCTTCACACACGGTGGGCTCGGGTTCGATTCCCGGCGGGTGGAAACATTTCGACGCGTTTCTTTAAACCTGTTGTCCTGTTCACCTAGCAGCAAATAGGTACCTGGGTGTTAGTGGACTGGTGTGGGTGGACCACAATGGAAATAAGTTAGACAGTCCTCGATGACGCACTGACTTTCATGGGTTATTCAGGGTGGCTAACCCTCAGGGGTTAAAAATCCGAACGGAACCTTATCTTATCTTACATACGTTCGTACGAACAACCACAGGGCGCAGGAGCTGCATCTCATATCACTCGGTTTTGATTACTGCAGCATGCAAACATACATGCAATCAGGTATTCAAATATACAAACATACTTTCATCCATTCATACTTACAAAATGTATATGTACACAGAAACAAATACATGTAAACATACATACATACATACTTTCATTTATACATACTTACAAAAGACATATGCACACACATAAACAAATACATGCAAACAAACATACATACCTACATATGTGCATACATACATGCGGTACCATGAACATTTATTCCAATTAGGGAAATTTAATCAGGTGAAGGTAGGTTTATGGCAGGTTTTATTAACTTAATGAGAGGAAGGGAGAGGAGGGAGGCAGCGAGCGTGTGTGGGTACATTACCAATATACTGCCTCTTATAGTCGATAAAGCCTAAGTTAGTGTGGCCAGTGCTCAATAAATCCTCTTTTATGGTGAGGTGTTATCAATACCTTTGCAAATATATAAGTATTTGTGGCTAACTTAGGATGTATGTTGCATGTACACACATACATTTGAGCGCATAGACCCACACACACACACTAACACACACACACACTAACACACACACACACACACACACACACACACATAACACACACACACACACACACACACACACACACACACACACACACACACACACACACACACACACACACACAAACACACACACACACACACACACACATACACACACACACACACACCTAGAAAGGAATGATCTCATCAACAGCAGCCAACATGGTTTCAGGGACGGAAAATCCTGTGTCACAAACCTACTGGAGTTCTATGACATGGTGACAGCAGTAAGACAAGAGAGAGAGAGGTGGGTGGATTGCATTTTCTTGGACTGCAAAAAGGTGTTTGACACAGTACCACACAAGAGATTAGTGCAAAAACTGGAGGACCAAGCAGGGATAACAGGGAAGGCACTACAATGGATCAGGGAATACTTGTCAGGAAGCCAGCAGCGAGTAATGGTACGTGACGAGGTGTCAGAGTGGGTCCCACAGGGGTCAGTCCTAGGACCAGTGCTGTTTCTGGTATTTGTGAACGACATGACGGAAGGAGGTGTCCCTGTTCGCAGATGACGTGAAGTTGATGAGAAGAATTCATTCGATCGAAAACCAGGCAGAACTGCAAAGGGATCTGGACAGGCTGCAGACCTGGTCCAGGAATTGGCTCCTGGAGTTCAATCCCACCAAGTGCAAAGTCATGAAGATTGGGGAAGGGCAAAGAAGACCACAGACGGAGTACAGTCTAGGGGGCCAGAGACTACATACCTCACTCAAGGAAAAAGATCTTGGGGTGAGTATAACACCACGCACATCTCCTGAAGCGCACATCAACCAAATAACTCCTGCAACATATGGGCGCCTGGCAAACCTCAGAACAGCATTCCGACATCTTAATAAGGAATGGTTCAGGACCCTGTACACCGTGTACGTTAGGCCCAAATTGGAGTATGCGGCACCAGTTTGGAACCCACACCTAGCCAAGCACGTAAAGAAACTAGAGAAAATGCAAAGGTTTGTAAAAAGACTAATCCCAGAGCTAAGAGGTATGTCCTACGAGGAGAGGTTAAGGGAAATCAACCTGACGACACTGGAGGACAGGAGAGATAGGGGGGACATGATAACGACTTACAAAATACTGAGAGGAATTGACAAGGTGGACAAAGACAGGATGTTCCAGAGACTGGACACAGCAACAAGGGGACACAGTTGGAAGCTGAAGACAGATGAATCACAGGGATGTTAGGAAGTATTTCTTCAGCCACAGAGTAGTCAGGAAGTGGGAATAGTTTGGGAAGCGATGTAGTGGAGGCAGAATCCATACATAAATTTAAGCAGAGGTACGATAAAGCTCATGGTTCAGGGAGAGTGACCTAGTAGCGACCAGTGAAGAGGCCGGGCCAGGAGCTTGGACTCGACCCCTGCAACCTCGGCTAGTTGAGTACAACTTGGTGAGTACACACACACACACACACACACACACACACACACACACACACACACACACACACACACACACACACACACACACACACACACACACACACACATACACACACACACACACACACACACACACACACACACACACACACACACACACACACACACACACACACACACACACACACACACACACACTGAGAGGAATTGACAAGGTGGACAAAGACAGGATGTTCCAGAGATTGGACACAGTAACAAGGGGACACAGTTGGAAGC
>NC_069436.1:41766654-41776654 GCF_026875155.1 Cherax quadricarinatus | reverse complement strand
ACAGGGGGGAGCAAGTTACTAGTTTGGTGATTTCAATACGAGGAGATTGAGGGGAAAAAAACTGGAGCCCCAGGGGGGGGCCCCAAAACATTGAGGCCAAGATGTGGTGTGGTACGGGGAAAACCCATGATAAACATGTTAGAGACACCCCGAGAGAGGGGAGAGGATGAACCCAGAAAGAGGGGGACCTTGTATTCACCTTGGTAGTTCTGCATCGGGGATATATGTATGAAGGCCCCTGGGAGCTAGTTATGTTTTTTTTGTTGGACTCATAGTTGTGCTCCCAAATGGAGAGAGCAGAGGAATGGGTGGGAAAAAACAAACTACAAAGGGGAAATACTCAGGTGAGGAAATTCTTTCAAAAAATTCGTGGGGAGGGGGAAAGACAGGAAAAAAAAGTACAAGAAAAAGATGGACATGTGGCAACAAAATACAAGGAGGAGAGGGAGGTTTGTTCCAAAGGGAAACGAAAAAATGGGAAGAACAGAACGAGTCCTTGGTTTTCCCCCAAAAGGTGTTGGGAGGCAAAAATAGGTTACTAGAGAAGGAAAAGGTACGAAACAGGAACTCGGGAAAAAAAAAAGAAATCAGCCGAAGAGGGAGAAACGAATAGAAAAAGTAAAAGGGGGGTAAGGGAATACGAAAATGAATGCAAACGAAAGTCAAGATGCCCGAAGGTTGTCAGCCCCTCAGGAGGAAAAAAACAGCAACCCGGGGGGAATAGACGGGAAGGGTGAATGGGGAATTCACAAGAAACGCCGGGGAGGTTGTAGGAGCTCAACCAAGGTTTAAAGAAGTATTTTCAGTGGAAAAACCCGTAAAGGGCTCCAGGAAATCAACCAGGGGGGTGCACCAGCAAGTGTGGGGAGGACTTTTAACCAAGGAGGAGGTGAAAAAAATTTCTATGCGAACTTGACACCTCAAAGGCGGTGGGACCAGACAACATTGTCGTGGGTCCTTAAAGAGTGGCAGGAATATTGTGTGTACCCTTAACAAATCTTCAAACAACTTTTGAAATGGCAATTTCCCCAGGTATGGAGATGGAAATTTAGTCCCAATTTTTAAAAAAAGGGGGAAGAAAAAATCATAAACTCGACCTGCATCACAACGTGTATAGTATGCAAGGTCATGGAGAAGATCATCAGGAGGAGAGTGGGGGAGCACCCCGGAAAAAAAAAAAAGTGTATAATTGCAACCCGGGGTGGTTTCAGGGAGGGAATAA
This sequence comes from Cherax quadricarinatus, assembly GCF_026875155.1. NCBI lineage: Eukaryota > Metazoa > Arthropoda > Malacostraca > Decapoda > Parastacidae > Cherax > Cherax quadricarinatus. The sequence continues at coordinate 41,775,432 of NC_069436.1, read as the reverse complement.
TACTGTGTCAAATCCTACTAGAGATTTATGACAAGGTGACAGAATTTAGACACGAGAGGACGGGGTGGATGACTCTGCATTTTTTTGATAAATGCAAGAAAGGCTTCGACAACCGTTCCTCACAAGAGGTTACTGCAAAAGCCTATAGGATCAGGCACACATAACAGGGAATGGGCCACTGCAATGGAATCAGAGTATACTGACAGGGGAGGGGAACAACGTGTCTATGGTACGTGACGAGGTGTTCAAGAGTGGGCGCCTGTGAAACAAGCGGGGGTTCCACTGGGGTCAGCCCCTAGAACCTGTGCTGTTCTTGGTATATGTGAGTGACATCACGGATGGTTAGACTTAGAAGTGTCCTTGTTGCAGTCGATTCTGTGATGTTAATGAGAAGATCAAATCGTATGAGGGATTAGGCAGGACTTCTAAGGGACCTGGGACAGGCTACAAGCTGGTCCGAGCAGCAGCAACTGGCTCTTGAGTTTAACCTGCCAAATGCTAAGTCATGAAGATGGGGGTAAGGGCAAAGAGACCCGCAGAACAATTATAGTTTAGATGGCCAAAGTCTGCAAAACCTTCTCTCAAGAAAAAGATCTGGGTGGGGTTATAACACCGAGAATATTCTCCGAGGTGCACATGAATCAGATAACTTGCTGCCAGCATAAGGGGCGCCTTGCCAACCTATGGATCGCGTTACGATACCTCAGTACGGATTCGTCAAGACTCTGTATAACCATTTACGTCAGGCCCATACTGGAGTATGCCAGCACCAGTTTGGAAATCCCACCTTGTCAATGCACGTCAAGAATGTAGAGAAAGTGCAAGTTTGCAACAAGACTAGTCCAGAAGTACGGGGATTGGTCCTACGTTGAGAACAAGGTTGAGGGAAATCGGCCCCTGACGTCCTCTGGAGGCCTAGGAGGGTCAGGGGAGACATGATAAACGACATAAAAATTACGGCAAGGTATAGACGAGGTGGGACAAAGATGGGATGTTATTATTCCAGAGATGGGAACACAGGACACAGAGGTCACCAATTGGAAGTTGAAGACTAGAATGAATCAAAGGGATGTTAGGAAGTATTTCTTCAGTCATAGAGTAGTCAAGCGTGGAATAGCCTAGAAAGTGAAGTTGTGGAGGCCGGGAACCATACATAGTTTTAAGGCGAGGTATGATAAAGCTCATGGTGCTGAGAGAGAGAGACTAGTAGCATCAGTGTAGAGGCGGGGCCAGGAGTACGACTCGACCCGCCAAACCACAATAGGTGAGTACCAAATAGGTGTGTACACACACACTACACACACACACACACTCATACTTGCATAGTCACCCACATACATGGACGCTAGGAACAGGGAATTATTTCTTCAACTTTTGGAGTAATCAGGAGTAAGAAGGATTGAGGGAGGTTAAAATTGATCAGAAGAAAGATCGAGTTATATTGCTTTATAAAATGTAGATAAGACTCTTGATGACAGGAGAGATAAGTTAGTTGTTTTATGTTGGTTCAGGACAGGTAAACGCTTGAAGTTAGTTTAGCACAACATCACTACTCGATTCAACCAGTGTAGGATTCTATAATGTCATTTCTGTAATACTCCAAATATTCAATATACCGTACCAAAAGTGGTTCTAAGCCAGAATTTAGGTCTTAATGCCAGTTTTATACGTCTAATAAGAAGTATTCTAGAATCAGAATTGTACTAATAAATTATTCATCTTTCACAATTTATAATAGCTGTAGGTTTGTTCTAACTAGATGGATTTATGAGTGATGTCATTGTAACTTATTCTCTTTACCAGTAAATACATGAATGATCCTGACTGCATTATAATTCATTGTTTCAGTGGTTACATGGATCACACGTGGTATCTATATGCTAAATTACATCATTTTTATTTAACTGTAGACCTATTATAGCCAACAATTCTCAAGGGGAAATATTACGAATTGTAAGCATTAATTTTTCATAGACAGTAATGTGGGATTATACACCAGCATCCCCAAGCAGACGTCCTTCCCCTCGACCTCAAGAAAGCCGTGTGGGTGAAAGTATGACCGTCTATGGGCTCCTAATGAATCGGCGGTGGACCATTTTCTAATGAACGGAAAAATACCTAGTTGATTGCCAAATATCACTATTTAAATGTTTAAGTCTTTTACATCATAATCCCGAAATTGACAGAATTTTTGATGACTGTCACATAAGCATTATGAAAACAAATTAGGTTATATTAGAATCAAAAGTATCGCTAAACATAAAGGGTGAACAGCGATGCATTTTGGATGTGATAAATCTTGGAATACGGGATGATCAGAGACCAGTGAAGGTGGAAAAGTCTGCAAGTGTCAGTCTACTAAGATTAGTAGGGAGGGACGGTAAATGGGCAAAAAACTTAATCAAAGTTGTTGTGATTAAAAAAAGTGCTACAGTACATAAAATAAAAGTGGATGTGCTTGCAAAAAGTAGGGATGTCGCGAGGAAGATACATAGACAATTGTGTGATGGCTGTGTCGACGTCAGAGATACATCCTGCCTGCCCGGCCATACATAATGTGGAGATTTTTGAATAATATACTGTATAACACTGTTCTCATGCATTTATATTCATTCTGTATACAGAGTCCAGAACTGAGACTACGTATATAGGTGAAGTCTTACTAATTGATGTATAGATCTGTTGTATACTTCTGGACTAATTTTGTTTTGTACTTTTTAAAATATATATAGTTAGCTACTAAAAACATTCCATAATAATGGGGAAAAACTACGTTTAACCTGGAACGTTAACTATTTGGAAAACTCTTTTTGAACTCTGCACAAACACGAAAATTTTTCAGAACACTGGAAAAACTATCTAAACCCTGGGAAATTCTGCAAAACACTGAGAAAATCTAGTCCAAACTCTGGCATACCTGATAAAACTCAGGTGACGCCTACAAATACTGAGAAACATTCCAACTACTGGGGAAACTGCAAACACTGGGGAAAACCTGCAAAACAATGGAAAAACTTACAAAAACACTGAAAAAGCTGCAAAACACAGTTTGAAACACAGGGAACACTAGAAACCACCAGGGAAACTGTGATAACACCAGGGAACACTGAATTGAAAACACAGGGAACACTATGAAATCAGAGAACACTTTGAAATACAGGGAATACTACGAATTCAACGGGAACACTATGAAACACAGGGAAACACTAATGAAAAACACTAGGGAACACTATGAATCACGGGAACACTTTGAAACACCAGGGGGAACATATGAAACACTAGGGAACACTATGAATCAAACGGGGTAAACACTATGAACGCACCAGGGAACCATATGTAAACCAGGGAACACTATGAAACACCAGGGAACACTTACGAAACACCAGGGAAAACACTATTGAAAACTCGGAACACTATGAAAACACAGAGAACACTATGAACCAGGGAACACTTTGAAAAACCAGGGGACACTTTGAAACACCAGGGAACACTTGAAACACCAGGGGAAACACTATGAAACCCAAAAGAACTAGATGCACAGGGAACACTAGAAACACCCAGGGAAACTATGAAACACACGGAACACTATGGAACCCCAGGAACATTATGAAACTCCAGGGAACACTATGAAACACAGGGGCACCACTATGAAAAACACCCAGGGAACAACTATGAAACACCAGGGAACATTATGAAACTCCAGGGAAACAATATGAAACACCGGGAACATATGGAAACACCCGGGAACACTATGAAACACCAGGGAACAATATGAATCAACGGGAACACTATGAAACACCAGGGAACACTATGAATCAACCCGGGGACAATATGAAACACCAGGGGACACTATGAACCAACGGGTAAACTCTATTAAAACCAGAGACACTATGAAAACCAGGGAACACTATGAATAAAACTGGGGAAACTTGAAACACTGGGAACACTATGAAATAACACCAGGGACACTATGAAACACCGGGAAATTATGAAACTCCAGGGGGGAAACACTATGAAACACAGGGAACACTATGAAACACTGGGAAACACTTGTGAAACACGGGAAAACACTATGAAACCACCAGGGTAACACTTGAAACACCACGGAACACTATTGAAACACCAGAGACACTATGAAACACAGGAACACTATGAAAACACAGGGAACTCTATGAAAACTCAGGGATACATATGAAAACACCAGGGAACACTTGAAAAACACCAGGGAAAAAAAAACACTATGAAACCACCAGGAACACAATGATATAACACAGGGAACACTATGAAACACCAGGGAACACTATGAAACACCAGGGAACACTATGAAACACAAGGGAACACTATGAAAAACCAGGGCACACTTTGAAACACCAGGGAAACACTTTGAAAAACACCAGGGAACCACTTTGAAACACAGGGAACACTATGATACACAGAGATCACTATGAAGCACCGGGAAACTTATGAAACACCAGGGAAAACACTATGACACCACGGAACATATGAAACAACAGGGAACATTATGAAAACTCCAGGGAACAATATGACACACCAGGGAAACATATATGAAACACCAGGGAACACTATGAAACACCAGGGAACATTATGAAAACTCCAGGAAACACTCATGAAAAACTGGGAACAATATGAAAACACCAGGGTAACACTATGAAACACAGGGAACACTCTGAATCAACCAGGGAACACATTGAAAACACCAGGGAAACACTATGAATCAACCGGGAACACTATGAACACCAGGGAACACTATGAATCAACGAGGATCACTATGAAACACCAGGAGAACTCTATGAAAACACCAGGGAACACTTTTATGATAAATGGGAACATTGTGAAAACACCAGGGAACACTATGAAACACAGGGAACACTATGAAACACCAGGGAACATTATGAAACTCCAGGGAACCACTATTGGAACACCAGGGACATATGAAAACATCAGGGAACACTTTGAAACACCGGGAACATATGAAACTGCACAGGGAAAAACACTTTGAAACACCACGGAACACTATGAACACACCAGAGAAAACACTTGAAACACCAGGGAACACTATGAAACACCAAGGGCACAACTATGACAAACCACCAGGGAACACTATGAAACACCAGGGAACACTATGAAACACCAGGGGACACTTTGAACACAGGGTTCACTATGAAACCACAGGGAACACTATGAAACAAGGGAACCACTATGGATAAACACCAGGGAACACTATGAAACAAGGGAAACACTATGACAACACCAGGGAACACTTTGAAAACACCAGGGAACACATGAACACAGGGAAACACTTTGAAACACACGGAACACTATGAAAAACACCAGAGAACACTATGAAACAACAGGAATAACACTATGAAACACTCAGGGGAACATATGAAACACCTGGGAACATATGATACTCAGGGAACAATTGAAACACCAGGGAACACTATGAAACACAAGGGTACCATATGAAACACAGAGAACACTATGAAACACCAGGGGAACAATATGAAACAAACCAGGAACACTATGAAACACCAGGGAACACGATTGAAACACCAGGAACACTATGAAAAACACCAGGAACACTATGAACACACAGGGATACATATGAAACACCTGGGAACACTATGAAACACCAGAGAACCACTATGATAACCAGGGAACACTATGAAACCCAGCGAACACTATGAAACACCAGGGACCTATGAAACACCATGGGCACACTATGAAAACACCAGGGGAACACTATGAAACTCCAGGGAACACCTATGAAAACACAGAGAACACTATGAAACACCAGGGAACACTATGAACACATCAAGAACATATGAAAACACCAGGGACACTATGAAACACACGGAAACACTATGAAACACCACGGAAACACTATGAATCATCAGGGGATCACTAGAAAACACAGGGAAACTATGGAAAACACAGGGAACACTATGAAAACATCAAGGAAACAATATGAAAACCCCGGAACACTTATGATTCAACAGGGAACACTAATGAAACACCAGGGAAACACTATGAAACACCAGGGAACACTATGAAACTCCAGGGAACATTATGAAACACCAGGGGAAAGGGAAACACTATGGAAACACAGGAGAACACTATGAATACACCAGGAACACTATAAAACACAGGAACACTAGGATACACAGGGTAACATATGAAAACACCAGGGAGCACTATGAATCAACAGGGAACACTATGAAACACCAGGAACACTTGAATCACCAGTGAACACTTATGTACACCAGGAACACTATGGAAACACCAGAGAACACTATGAAACTCCAGGGAACACCATGAAACACCAGAGAACACAATAAACACCGGGGAACACTATGAAACACCAGGGAACACTATGAAACACCAGGGAACCTATAAAACCACCAGGGAACACTATGAAACTCCAGGGAACCCCATAAAAACCACCAGGGAACACTATAAACACCCAGGGAAAACAAACACTATGAAACACCAGGGAACACTATGAAACACCAGGGAACACTTGAAACCCAGGAAAAACATAAAACACCAGGGAACACTATAAAACCAGGGAACACTATGAAACCCAGGGAACACTATGAAACACCAGGGAACACTATAAACACCAGGAACACTATGGAACACCAGGAACACTATAAAAAACCGGGAACACTAGGGAAACCAGGGGAAAAAATTATAATCAACCGGGAACACTATGAAACACCAGGAACACTTGAAAAACCGGGAACACTGGAAACACCAGGGAACACTATGGAAAAACCAGGGAAAAATATAAAGAACCTGGGGAAACATATAAACACCAGAAAAACTATGAACACCAGGGAACACTTGAAACCCCAGGAACCACTATAAACTGGGAAATTAAACCCAGGAAACTATCACCGAACCTTTGTATAAACCTAACCTTTAAAAACACTCTTAAGAACCAAGGGGAAAAACACCGGGGAACACAGGGGAACACCGGGAAACAACCCCGGGAGCACCGAAACACCGGAACACCCAAAGGGGATAACCAGGAAAACACGGGGAAAAACCAAACTGAGCTTTTCAGGGAACCCCGGGGGAAAACCGAACAAAACCGGCCCCCGAAACACCGGGAGGAGGGGGAAACAAACACCATGAAACCAGGAAACAAGGGAAAAACCAAACAAGCTGCAGGGTTCCAGGAAATACCAGAAAACAGTATGGTATCAGGAAACACCAGGAAATACAGACAAAACAATATGGTATCAGGAAACACCAGGAGAAACGCTTGTATGTAGTGAATCCCTGAGAAAGATTAAGGGTTACCGGCAAAACTTTCTGGAGACACAGGGGAAAGACAATTAAGGCACACACTAGAAGTACCACTTTTTAAAATTGTGGACGACGTCTGAATATGTTAATATCTTTACCAAGATATTTAGTTGCAGAAAACCCTAAGCAGTAGGACCCTGGGAAAGAGTGGAGGAGAGTCGTGGAGCAGAGGTCTGGAGAAGTATTAGGGAGCAGAGTCGTGGAACAGATCGTGGATCAGTAATGATGGAGCAGGGGGTCGTGGAGGAGAGTCGTGGAGCAGAGTCGAGTAGGAGAGTCGTGGAGCAGAGTCGTGGAGTAGAGTTGTGGAGCATAATGGTTGGGGGAAGTTAGTGAGGGGGAAGCGTCGTTGTAAGTGTCATAGTAGACTGGATGGGTGTCGTGATCAAGTTTTAACTCGGATTGCTTTTATTGTGGTCAAAGTGTTGGTGGAACAGTGAAGTGTTTGGTCAGGGTTATCATAAGGGAAAGACATAGGTGCAGGGAGATTTTGGTAGGGCTAACGTGGTGGTTTGTAGTTCTCTTATTAATATTTATGGTGGAAGTGAAGATGTATAGGGGTGAGATCAATTTAATGATGTGATTATTGTTAGGGTGGTAGGTGAGGGTTGTTGTGTTGGAGGTGATCGTATTAGTCATTGCAACAGTCAGTGGTCGAGAAATTTCAGTGGATGGAGGTGGGGGTGGTGGTGGTGATGTTGGTGGTTGTAGTGGAGGTTTGTATCGCAAAAAGGGAAAAGAGTAAATTTTTTGGGGAGGAAAAAAATTGTAGTGGGGGGTGACGTTATACGTGGAAACAGGTCATGGTTGGAGTCGCGGTGGGAAGAGAATTCTTAGAGAAGGGAGACAGGTGTGGTTGGGGTTATAATAGAGGGGAGGTTTGCAAAGCATTAGTGTTTTTTTTTCGGATAATGGTCGTGATACTGAAGTGGTTCTTAAGCAATGGTGAGCATGTTGTGAGTTTGTACTCGTAATATAGACGTTTGTCTGCTGGGTTGGTTGTTATGAATGAGGGCCCCAAGCAATCCGGTTAATGGGGGCGGGTAGCGTTCATGGTTTAGAATGGTCCCTTTTTAACACGCTGGCCCAGTGGCTAACGCGATGGTCCCGGAGTTCTGAGACTCTCTGATCGCGGGTTCTAAAAACCCCCCCCGTGGTATGGTTTGTAAACGTGCTGGTTATTATTCATTTGTGTTCTTCTCATTGGGGCAGTTAGCGAAGAATGGGTTTCCCATTGTTCAAGTGAGTCTTAGCAGTCATTTTGGTAGGAGGTTAGCATGGATTCTTGGCTGTGAAACAGGGACAGTGGTACCTTGGTATACGTCCAGCTCCCAACTCGAATAATTTTTGTAAGTTGTATATTTTGTAAGTGTTTTAAGTGCATTTTGGGGGGCTGAAACGGTTTTAAACTAATTTACATTAGTCCTTTTTTTTTTTTTTTTT
>NC_069436.1:41712601-41766154 GCF_026875155.1 Cherax quadricarinatus | reverse complement strand
TGCCTGGTCTTCGATAGTAAATTCTTCTCATCAACTTCACGTATCTGCAAAAGGGACACCTCAGAGTCTATTCTTCGTCATGTCGTCCACAAATACCAGAAACAGCACTGGTCCTAGGACTGACCCCTGTGGGACCCCGCTGGTCACAGGTGCCCACTCTGACACCTCGCCACGTACCATGACTCGCTGCTGTCTTCTGACAAGTATTCCTAATCCATTGTAGTGCCTTCCCTGTTATCCCGCTTGGTTCTCCAGTTTTTCCACAATCTCTTGTGTGGAACTGTGTCAAACGCCTTCTTGCAGTCCAGGAATATGCAGTCCACCAACCCCTCTCTCTCTTGTCTTACTGATGTCACCATGTCATAGAACTCCAGTAGGTTTGTGACACAGGATTTCCCGTCCCTGAAACCATGTTGGCTGCTGTTGATGAGATCATTCCTTTCTAGGTGTTCCACCACTCTTCTCCTGATAATCTTCTCCATGATTTTGCATACTATACATGTCAGTGACACTAGTCTGTAGTTTAGTGCTTCATGTCTGTCTCCTTTTTTTAAAGATTGGGACTACATTTGCTGTCTTCCATGCCTCAGGCAATCTCCCTGTTTCGATAGATGTATTGAATATTGTTGTTAGGGGTACACATAGCGCCTCTGCTCCCTGTGTGTGTGTGTGTGTGTGTGTGTGTGTGTGTGTGTGTGTACTCACCTAGTTGTACTCACCTAGTTGAGTTTGCGGGGGTCGAGTCCGAGCTCCTGGCCCCGCCTCTTCAATGATCGCTACTAGGTCACTCTCCCTGAAACGTGAGCTTTATCATACCTCTGCTTAAAGCTATGTATGGATCCTGCCTCCACTACATCGCTTCCCAAACTATTCCACTTCCTGACTACTCTGTGGCTGAAGAAATACTTCCTAACATCCCTGTGATTCATCTGTGTCTTCAACTTCCAACTGTGTCCCCTTGTTACTGTGTCCAATCTCTGGAACATCCTGTCTTTGTCCACCTTGTCAATTCCTCTCAGTATTTTGTATGTCGTTATCATGTCCCCCCTATCTCTCCTGTTCTCCAGTGTCGTCAGGTTGATTTCCCTTAACCTCTCCTCGTAGGACATACCTCTTAGCTCTGGGACTAGTCTTGTTGCAAACCTTTGCACTTTCTTGGTTTCTTTACGTGCTTGGCTAGGTGTGGGTTCCCAAACTGGTGCCGCATACTCCAACATGGGCCTAACGTACACGGTGTACAGGGTCCTGAACGATTCCTTATTAAGATGTCGGAATGCTGTTTGAGGATTGCTAGGCGCCCATATGCTGCAGTAGTTATTTGATTGATGTGCGCTTCAGGAGATGTCCCTGGTGTTATACTCACCCCAAGATCTTTTTTTTTAAGTGAGGTTTGTATTTTCCGGGGCCCCCCTAGATGTACCCGTTTGCGGTCTTCTTTCCCCTTTCCCCCAATCTTCAGACTTTGCACTTGGGGGGATTAAATCCAGGAGCCAATTGTGGACCAGGTCTGCAGCCTGTCCAGTCCCTTTGTATTTCTCCTGGTCTTCGATCGGTGAATTCTTTCATAATTATGTCTTGAAAAAACGGGGACCCCTCAGAGTTTTCCTTCTGTCATGTCGTTACAATACCAAAAAAAAGCACTGGTCCTGGAGCCCCCTGTGGGACCGTGGTACAGGTGCCCACTCTGGCCCCTCGCCCGTACCTACTCGTGCTGTTTTTCCCTGAAAAGTATTCTCTGATCCATTGTAGTGTTTCCCCTGTTTTCCCTGCTTAGTTCCCAGTTTTTGCCCAATCTCTTGTGTAAAAACTGTGTAAACCCCTTTTGAGCCCAAGAATATGCAATCCCCCACCCCTCTCTCCTTGTTTTTACTGCTGTCCCCATGTCATAGAACCCCAATAGGTTTGTGACACAGGTTTTCCCGTCCCTAAAATCATGTTGGGCGTTGTGAGATCTTCCTTTCTAGGTGTCCACCACTTTCTCCCGATAATCTTTTTCCTGATTGCATACTTACATGTCAGGACAGGGTAGTTTAAAGTTATGTTGCCCTTTTTTAAAGATTGGGCTACATTTGCGTCTTCCCTGCTCAGGCAAACTCCCTGCTTCGATAGAGTATTGAATTTGTTTTTGGGGTAACTGCGCTTGTCCCCCCTTCAATACCCCTGGGGGAGATGTTATCTGGCCCCTTGCCTTGAGGTATCTAGTCATCAGAAGCCTCTTCACTTCTTTCGGTTGTGTGACTGGTCCCGCACAAAGGTGGTGTTTCCCACCTCTCGTCTTTCTGGAGCCCCCCTGTCTCCCTTGTGAACACTTTTTTGAATCTCTTGTTGAGTTTAATTTTCCGGGGTTTTTGTTGCTCCTTTCCCCCTTCCTTAGCCCGATTACTGGGCCCTTGACTGCTCTTTTCCTCCTGATGTGGCTGTACAACAGTTTCGGGTCAGATTTGGCTTTCGCTGTTATGTCATTTTCATATTGTCTTTGGGCCTCCCTTTTTATCTGTGTATATTCGTTTCTGGCTCTACGACTGCTCTCCTTATTCTCCTGGGTCCTTTGCCTTGTATATTTCTTCCATTCCCTAGCACACTTGGTTTTTGCCTCCCTGCACCTTTGGGTAAACCATGGGCTCATCCTGGCTTTTTCATTATTCCTGTTACCATTGGGTACAAACCTCTCCTCAGCCTCCTTGCATTTTGTTGCTACATATTCCATCATCTCATTAACTGGCTTCCCTGTCAGTTCTCTGTCCCACTGAACCCCGTTCAGGAAGTTCCTCATTCCTGTGTAGTCCCCTTCTTGTAGTTTGGCTTCATTCGTCTGGCCTTCCTGCTTCTCCTCCACTTGTAGTCTAAATGTGTATACGAAGCTTAAAACCACATGGTCACTGGCCCAAGGGGTCTTTCATATGTGATGTCCCCGATATCTGCACTACTCAAGGTGAATACTAAGTCTAGCCTTGTGGTTCATCCTCTCCTCTCTCTCTTGTAGTGTCCCTTACGTGTTGGTACATGAAGTTTTCCAGTACCACCTCCATCATCTTAGCCCCCCATGTATCTTGGCCCCCATGTGGATCCAAGTTCTCCCAAACGATCTCCTTGTGGTTAAAGTCACCCATGATCAGGAGCTTTGCCCTGCATGCATGAGCTCTTCTGGCCACTTAGCCAGTGTGTCAACCATCGCTCTATTGCTCTCGTCGTACTCTTGCCTTGGCCTCCTGCTGTTCTGTGGGGTTTATACATCACTTTATTACCACCTTGGGACGTCCAGAGTGAAGCGTTCCCACTATGTAATCACTTTCTTCTCCGCTGTCTCTCTCTCCAGTCATCAAAATTCCAGCGATTTTTGATCAGCAATGCCACTCCTCCACCCCCCTGTTCCCTCTGTCTTTCCTCAAGATTTGGTATCCGTTGGAAAGATGACATCTGTTACATACCTGTAAGCTTGGTTTCTGTGAGAGCTATGATGTCCGGTGATGCCTCTTTGACTCTTTCATGCCACTCCTCCACTTATTTGTTATACCATCAGCATTTGTGTACCATACCCTTTAGTTTCCTTTCCAACACTGTGGTTTGTGGGGCCTGTGAGGGTGGGAGACCTGGTGGCATACTGTGGGGATTCTATAGCTCGGTGTTGGGTGGAGGCTGTGGGTATGGATTGTATTGTGTGTTGGGATGGTGTGATAGGTTGTATGGTTCTGAGAATAGTTGTGTGTGGTGCTTGCCTTGTGTTCTGTTCTGCTCTGACTGAAAAAGCATGCTCTGATGATAAAGCACTGTGTACCTTTTCTAAGGTTCGTAGGGTTTCGAGTCTCTTCAGCCACAGAGTCAGTGTTTGTGTATATTTCGCAGCTCTCGCGAATTCCTTGCATTGTTCAAATTTAGTAAGGCTGATGGAATGCAGGGGATGAGATGAAAAGCTGTAAGCCTTCTCCTGAAAAGCTGGCTGCTTGGCATCAAACGTTAGCGCATGCTACACCGCCAAGGTTATTGTACAGTGTTGGGGTAGATTGGTAAAGCACTGCGTACCTGGTCTAAGGATCGTAGGTTCGAGGTTTTCAGCGAGATCAGTGTTTGTGTATATTTCGCTTGCTCTCGCGATTGCCTTGCATTGTTCAAACTCTAGTAAGGTTGATTGAATGAGGGGATGAGATGAAAAGCTGTAAGCCTTCTCCCTGAAAAGCTGGCTCTGCCTTGGATCAACGTGTTGTTGCGCATGCTAAACGCCAGTATTGTCAGGTGTGGGGCGATTGGTACAAGCACTGCATCCCTTGTCTAAGGTTCGTGGTTCGAGTTCCTTTCAGCCAGGATCAGTGTTTGTTTATATATATATATATATATCTATATTATATATATATTATATTATATATATTATATGTATATATATATATATTATTTTTATCTATATACTGTAGGTTAGTTTTATAGGGGATTGGTAGACAGCAATACCCAGGGTAGTTGCTGTTACTATGCACTAACCAGGGTAGTTGCTGGTAATACCGCTGCCTCCGGCGGACGGTAGTCCTATTTACGTGGTACCTGTACGCGTACCTTAGCGAGACATACAAGGTATCAACCATCTTACAATCCCTCTCAAAACCGGCTTCAATAAAAATAAGCTCAATAAATCTCGATCAACACTGTCGTAAGATTTTGCCAGTAGCCGAGGACACTCCTTTGACATTCTCCAAAAAACTCCTATTACGTACATGTTCCGTCCCTCATGCTCCTCCCTGGTATGCCTAGCTGTCCTGTGAATAACCGACCCATAAACTTCCTCATTCTGTTTCTAAAAAACTTTTGCAAGATTTTGTAGTCCGAACACATAAGAGATATTCTCTATAGTGCACGCAGGACCTCCCCTCCCTTTTTGGGCACCCAAAACAACTTCCCCGTTACTTGGGAATACTAACTCCCTCGTGAGCATGCAATTCAAATACATCAAACCAAAAACAATGCTTACATACTTCCAATGCGCTCTATATAAATCATTCGCAATGCCATCTTACTGGTGGGGTGGGGGGCCTTTCTTTACTCATACTAAAAATCGCCTTTATCTACTCGAATTTCCCTTTAGTACCGTTCTATCCTGGTCATTATAATTTTTGAAATCCTCCCCACCAGGCACCCGCTGGACCCCGCTATCCCCGCCGATGGTTTCTCAAACCATAGATCAGATAAAAAACTCATGCTGTCCGTTGGTGAGGAGTTACTTGACGGAGCAGGTAACACCCAAACGTGCATATTCCAATTGCAAGAGGACGTCGTGTTGTCTGACCTAAATTTTGCACCCCAAAAAACACCGAAGGGTTTGTCCACCCCTAGCACTTCTTCATACCTGCTTGACTCTAACCACCTTGAAACAACGTTCAGTGTGAATTTATGCAAGTTCGACTACGATGTTCACAGTGTCATACCTACTACTCCCGCCCCAATAGTAATCATTTAGTGCCCTCCAGATAGTTTTGGAGCCCATACCTTCTCGCTCTCTTTCCCGCTTCTTATAATAACTCGCTATCCGGTTTGGGCACGCGTTTCCGCCATTTCCAACATCATTCAACCTGCCCGTCGCGGTTCCAGAGATTCTTCTCACCAATATGAACAGCTGACATCCTCCCCCCCTCTGTAGCAGCACGTTCTGTTTCCAATACCTCGATAAACGCTGATCTTCCTCCAAGTCCTGTCCGCTAGCACTGCACGGTGATCTGAAAACCACATCAAGGTTCTGTACGTGCCAATTAATTCCTTTTGTTACATAAAGTCTATTCCTGACAGACGCTAGCCTGCGATCGAACGTGTGCTCACCCACCATCCCGGCCCACCAGATCATAAACCTGCATCCCCCAGAGATTCCATAAGACAGGTTAAAACGCACCCGTGTGGAGAACTTTCTCCAGGAGGGGGTATCAGCCCTCGCCCCTTCAGCCTTTCAGCCCGAGGGGCCAAGCCCCTTCGGAGGGGAGAGTAATCTTGTTTCTGCTCGCGTGGAGTAATTGATACGATGTCGTATGCGTGGTCACATGCCCCTCTGCTCCTTGCAGCGGTGTTGTTGCATAGTGTATTTTTATAGAGAACAGTACATCTCTTACTTAGCAGGACAATTAAGGGAAAAAATCTGCTCCAATTTATTACCTTTAGTAAAAATAAGTGTAATTGTTTGGTCTCTGCTTAAGGACAGCAAGACATACAAACATTCTGCTTTGCTTCATCGAGGAAGTGACAAGGAGATGCAAGAGTACTAGGTCAGGTTTTTTTTTTGTGCTAGGGCAGTGACGGTTGGGGTGGTGTCCTGACGGCAGACCTACTTTGATCTAATACCGTGACACTGACGCAGGATAACCAGCAAAGGACATGATCTGTGGTAAGTGTGAATAAGTGTCTCACAAAACACAATAAAAATCTTAGAGAAGTGTGATCAGCTTCTTCTGTGATACATTTGAAAATAAAGAACTCTTGTGGAAACATTGTGTCCAGTGTGCGTTTTTGACAATGGAAAGACGTGGGAACATCCAAGGGACACTTCCGTTCTATCAAGCTCACGATAACTGTCGAAGGTGTTGAGAACACCTAAGTACGTTTACCAAAGAGCAAGGTATTGTACACTCCTTGTGATCAAGAATTGCGCAATCCCTCCGAGCTACAAGAAATTCGTAACATACTTGCACTTTGTACGTGGTGATGGTGTTCTCAACACTTCGCAGATATCGGTGACTTGATAGAAGCTGAAGGGGTCGTGGGATGGTCCAGTCATCCAATTGTTTGGGAAACGACACTGGTACATATGTTCCACAAGATTGTCTGTATTGATTCACATGTACACAAGAGAAGTGATCAACTTCTCTATGAGTTTATTGTGTTTGTGAGAACCACTTTTTTCACATAAGCACAGATCGACAGTGTCTTTGTGGTTATGATGATTCATTTTGTATCAGGCTATATGGTAAATTTTTCCAAGTGGCATTGAGGACTGGACCTTCATTGTCGATAATCACTATGTCACCAGGTCTTAAGGACTTATGCTTTTCCGGAACACATCTCATAGAAGTGTTCTCTCAATTGAGGTGAGCTAGATCTTCTCGCAAATTTTCTCCAATGTTCAATCACTTTATTAAAGTGTATGGAATTACGTCTGAGTTGTCGGTTTCGAATAAGTAGGATCTCTATGATTTCTTTATTATCATGGCGAGGGAACAGGTTCGGCCTTCTGCCATGGAGTAAATGTTTTTTTCCGATTGACCTAACACTTCTACTTGTCGATCATGTAAACATAAGTTAGAGGTCTGTTGTGACTCTATTTTCTAATTTCAGTACAACTGTACGGAATTCTTTAAGTTATTCTTGACGATGAAGATTCTTCCTTAACAAGTTTTACAATGCGATCATTCTTTCTAAAATCCGCGTGCATGGAGATTTAGGCGGGACTGGGTATTCCAACGACATCTGCGTTGAGCAGCATCTGTTGTACTTTGGTGGATCAAAGATTTGTTATTTAAGCAGCACCGAACAAAGTTCGTTGATTATCTTGATCTTATCAGGTCTGGGAATGCCTTCTGGCTGGCAAACCTTCTGAATAATTGCTAAGTTTCAGCAGAATGTCCGGGGCTACTTTAGATGTACTGCTTAGTTGTAGCACAAGTGAACAAACAGTGTTTACACCTTGATGGGAACTTTGTCAACTGTTTTGGTTAAAATTATTGGGTTCCGTATAATTACACCTGTCACTCAAATGGTGGTGATATGACAAACTCATTCAGAGGGATATGGAGGTGGACTGGATAAGACATACTCGCATATCGTAGTGGACGACAAGTAATCCAGTTCTTTATTGTTTTTTAACTTGTCGACTTGAGTATGCCAGTAGGTTTGTCGTATATGACAAAGTGTGTCAGGTACCCACCATGTAACACTTTACTGTGGCGTTTTGCACAATCAGTTTTGTTTAGCCAATGATTCTTGGGGGCTCAATATTGGAAGTATGGCTTATTAGGTAGTGAAGAATTATGAATTTTCTCGACACATCTTATAATCTTTCTGAGCGAGGATAAAGTTCCTAAAGATTTAATCATAAACAGGTTTCTTTGGGGATTTTATCTTGTGTTTCTAGAAATTTATGTTCTGTAGAGAAAAACATCTTTCTGTATTAGTTTCACCGTATTTAATGGGTTCAAGATATTCATTCTCAGGTTTTATTCCTTTAATGCTTTAAAGCCATGAGCTGTAAATCTTATAGAGTTTACCCAAAGATGAGTATTTGGCTCCATCAAGACTATTTTGTTGTGTCTGCAGGTATTTACACAACATTTTTCTGCTGTGTTCAAGCCGACTGTTTCTTCTAGCATAATGTGAGCTTTTTGCTGAGGGGCCAGTTTATTATCATTAGAGATGCCAGTTGGTCCGTGGAGCCATAATTTATTTTCCCACAAATTTCTTGAGTGGGAACCACGTGACAAAACATGTCAGCTGGGCTTCTCTTGGGTAGAGACGTGGAAGGAAAGAATAATCTATCTGCATCTCTTTTATTTCTGCTACTATGTTCTGTAATATACAAATTCTCTTATAATTTCTTAACCACTGGTGAATGCTCATTTCACTCCAGATCACGGTTTTTTCATAATGAGATGTCAAGTACTTTGTGAGATAGACAGATCTAATTTTGACCCACATAGAGTGCTGGCAGTTTTTCCAATTGTGGTACTGTTTGACCTTCACGGGGTGCTACTGGCTTTTGAAGTAATTAGTTTACTTCTTCAGCATTACTCATGATAAGCTTACAGGGCCATACCTCTTGGTTGACGCATAAGAACACATGTATGTGTACTTGTTTCCCTCTGACCTATTTGTCTGGGAAATTTAATTTGATGAAGTTGTTTAAACTCCCTGGATATTCTTCCCATGCTTGCTCATTTCTAAGGTAAGTTCTCTCCCTCCTATTTTGAGCTTCCGTGCATCTTGCATAAGATTTGTACCTTTATGGTAATTGGTGAGAGAGTCTAGAGGATCAAAACAATTGTGATACTCTGACAGTAATACGTTTAGTGAGATGTACGCATGATTTATTGTTTATTTTTTGAGATCAAAGTATTTTCCTGTGTGTGCCAATTAAGTCCCGCATATTGTTGCCAATCTGGACTTTCTGTTTCAGGGATTGCTTCTTGATAAGTTCCTTAATTGCTTTGAATTTGTAATTCCACATCCTTAGAGGCAATTTGCTTTTTTCATCTCCTTGTAGCTTCCTCTGTATAGGATTTCAAAATCTCCTCTTTATTCAAAGAATACCTTGAAGATTGTGCATAGAAACTGTTCTTTAAGACTTCTTGAAGGGACTTTCAGATTTTTCAAATGTGTATTTAGAGTCGCTTCTAGTAAGAATGGAGAGGATGTTGCACCAATAATACTGATTATTGAAACGATGAGTTTTTCACAGGACTTTTGAGGATCATGTGGATTTTCAGGACAAGAATCGAGTTTAATCTTATCTATTTCTTGTAGTTTGTTTTTTATCCTACTCTTAAGAAAGATTGGAAATATCAGCGTGTAGGCATATGGGTTTGTGCGAAATTTCTAAGCACGTCTCAAGCTTCTCAGTTAGTGTAGGGTCGGTCATTCAGACAGTCATTAAGACTTGCTACATCTTTATTTGCACTTGCGCTGCAATTATTTACAACCTCGTAGTGGAGTGGTTTCAGATCTTTTCTGACTCCATTGGTGCGGGAGAGATAATGAGCGTTTGGTCTTCAACTTATCTTCGATATTTCCTCAATGAATTTATGGTCTCCAATACTGTTTTGTATGCTTTTATCATAGACAGTCAGTAGCTTGGATTCTTCTGAGCTCTATGTATTTGTGTTTCATCTATCCGAAAGCAATGCGATATTGCTAGGCCAGATGTGGTTGGATTTAATTTTCCATGGTAACCTAACAATATGTCCCATCTTTAATATTTGACAGTGTCCAAATATTGGTTATAAGTCTGAGACTTTGTGGGCTTGGGTTTAATTACATCAATACCTAATGCATTAAATCACAACTTATCAACTGGTTCATTCATTTCTTCAGTAATGATTATTTTTGCTGTGGTAAATGATCCAGGGATATTCTCGACATAGTAATTTGCCACTGATCAATTTCAGCTTCTTTCCCACTTGAGGGGAATGGGGCCACATATCATGTGGCCTCCTGTGTTTTTCAGTAAGTGAAACATCATGTTTATTACTAATATTTTGCACAAAACAGTGATAATAATCACTGCAATGATTATATCCAATTGGACTAATTGTGTCCGTTTGTATGTCAGGAAGGCTAACTTGACCTTAGCTGCTTTCAGTGCTGCAACTGTTTCTTTACTCCCTGGGATTGCACGATTAGGCAAATCATCTCTACTACCTCAGCTTCTACTGTTTTTTCCTATGTTTCACTAGACCAACAGTGTTTCTGGCTGCGTCATATGTCTGTTTACAGAATTGTGGAAAAAACCAGTTATATCTAAATGTATTTTGGATAGGGTTGTTTATTCAGTTTCTGCAACATGATCTTCTTATTGAAGACCTTTGTGTGCCTTGATCATATAGTGTTAGCACATTGGTTTTGTGTTAATTTATTATATAATCAAAACTCGAGGCTATCGGGACGTCGAGAGCAGTTGCTTATATATAATTATCATAACATTTAATGCTGTTGCTTGGTGATTCCTGATTCTGTGGGAAGTAGCTGTGTTTAGAAAAGTATTTGGGATAATGCTGTATGATGCATACCTTGCATTAAAAATTCTTCAGTGAGCATTTTTCCCTTGTGTTCACCTACAACTTGATGCATCTTTCAGCTGTGTAACGTTGTTTACGTGCTCCATTGCTGTGTATGATTCAATATTTGCCCAATGTGTTCCATCACAAAGAACACCCTTTTGGAGTACGTTTATGTCTGACCGTCTGTTTACTGTCATTGTATTCAAGCTTGATAATGCTATATGGGATGTCCCAATATGTGGTTTCGTGGTAGATAAGGTTATACTCTTTTTCTACTGAGTTGGAAAGGACAGGGTGGCGACGTTAATTATCACGGGATTGTTGGATTTTTATCTTGTCTCGTTGCTTGCATGCATGAAATATTGATTTGTAAACATTGTAATTTTTCACAATTTGAAAATAGCGTTTATTGAACATTTATTTTAATCATTAATAGTTAGTGGTGACAGCCTTATCCTGTACACTTACCATGAATTAACACCAATCCATGTTTTAGGTCATATTTGCAATCGAAGATATTGAGGACTATTGTCTAATGTGATTCAAATGTTGTAAGTCTGAATTACAATGTATGGTGGCTTCAAGCTTGATATTAAGTCTGCATGTCTAACTCTGGCTGTCAGCATCGAAGTAATTGTTGCTAAGACACGTAAAGGCTATTTGATAATTGCTTTAACCACGGAAATGACTTAATCAGTTCATAGGGTTCACCCTTCACAGACATTTAAGTAATTAAAACTTAGCATCTCCTCTATGTCAGTTCGGTGAATTTACTATGGATTGACAACCACTACTGAATTTCTTCAGAATTATGATTGGAAAATAGGTAATGATGTAGGTAAGCATGGTTAATGGGGACATTGTTGTAGTAACAGGTTGTAAAGGTGTTTGATCACTATTTACAGTAGGTCTTGTGACAGAGTTTTCGGCAGATAGCTGTTACTCCTGTCCATCTATTTTAATTGTTTGATCACTAAAAGTATCCAAAACATTTTTTATTTCATTTCAGTGGATTGTTTCAAGAATTTAATTTCATAATGTGTATAGTTGATTTAATTATTCAGAGTTGTGTAATAATTCAAAAATTTGACCTCAAGATCATCAAAAATCTATGTTTGTATTTGGAGTTAATCCCTAGACAGACTGAAATTAGTATTTTCTAATTGTGTAATTTTTAGTCTGAAAGACTGAAACTGGAGTTTCAAACAAGCCATTTTAATGGTATACTGAAAATTCTAAGCACCACAATTAGAGTGTTTAAAAAACACTGTTACTGCTATAAACAGCGAGTTTTTGTTATGCTTAAGTCAGCAGAGAATCGAGTCAGACATACTGACCACTAAGCTTAAATCAGGGTCAATGGACATGAAGGTTACACCGTACTGGGCTGATGTTTATGGCTTAGAAGATTGCGGTTGTCAGCTGACCATGATGATTAATGTAAATCACGATGTTATACACTTCATTCACTATACCACTTATAAATGTCACTGTATAACTGTAATCACACGTGCATATTATTTACACATTATAAATTTCATGTTAATATATATTTGAAAGCTTACACTTTATATATAAGTTCCTTTAATATAAACAGGTAGATTATAAGAAACAAACTTAAACACAATCTGGTCTCTAATTTTTCTGTCTATAAACATTATAAACACGGTGTTTATATAACACTCAGACAAACAACATCACTTGGGTTGCTGTTTGTATTAATCACGATTTCGTGATTGGAGCAGTTGATGGAGGGGTGCAGGATTCCATCCCTTTTTTGTCGGGTGAGTCACCCGCTCCCGTTTTGTTGGTGTGAACGCTGGTGTGAGCGCCGTTTTCTTTTGGCTGCCATTCTCTGTTTTTGTTTTTGATTGAGTTGAGGGACTCATTTATACTGAGTTATTATTGTAAAACATAGTTTTACAACTTATTTCGAAGGACCTTGGCTCATAGGGTTATTTGTACACTGTAGTACAACATATTTGGACCACAGTGTGGTTCTTTATCGGTTCGAAGCCACGACCAATATACTGTTGGAATTTTTGGCTTACCTGCTCCTTTTTTTAAGTTTCATTTATTATAATATAAACACTTAGCTGTAAATGAAGCAAATCGTCTCACTGCGCCCTGCAGACGAGGTTCTAGAAGCTGTCGAAACCATCCAACAGTGGGCTGTCAAGAGATCAATTTGTAAGTATCAAATTCCCTAGGGGGTGTTATGTCGATATTATTCGATGATGGCGACGAACTACTTATTGTTTGGGACTCTTGACATAGCCAGGTTGTGATGGGTTTCGACAGCCTTCTAGACTCGTCTGCAGGGCGGCTGTGTAGGCGATTTGCTGTCAATATATCAGCGAAGTGTTTATCTTTATTATAAATTAAACACATAAGGTAAGCTCAAAAATTCTCAACACCCCGCCCCTACGGCTCAACATCGCATGGCGGATAAGCAATTTCAATCCCCACAATGACCGTAATGAACGGCAAACCTCGAGGTGTAAAAAGTTAAAGGCCTTCCTCAAATTCTATTTTAACTTTAGAGTGCTTTAACCCCTAAAAGGCCCCTCTACCCTCACCCCCCTCCACGACCCCCTCCTCCCATCTAAGAAGCAAGGGCTGGACTCCTTCACCGCTATAGCTACCCCACCCTTAAATTTTAAAGAAACTGTACACAAATAACCCGCACATAAAAGAGAGAAGCTTACGACGACGCTTCGGTCCGACTTGGACCATTGACAAAGTCACACAGTGTGACTTTGTCAATGGTCCAAGTCGGACCGAAACGTCGTCGTAAGCTTCTCTCTTTTATGTGCGGGTTATTTGTGTATCGTTCCAGTCACGGTATTGTGCCTTTTTGTTATTTAAAGAACTGCTAACATACATTCGGTAGCCTTTCAACCGTAACTCTCGCCCAAACTTATAATTGTGTTCTTGTATGAAACATACGTCCACAGCGTACCTGCGCAAGAACCACTCCATCCACACACACTTAACCTCTGCCCGCAGACCATTTACATTGATGGTAACACACTTGAATTCACAAAAGGAGGTTTTCCTCTATGTTTGTGGGTCTTTCCCGTTCCCACACGTACATTACACTGACCTTCTTTGACCATCGACTTCCCAAGGCCCCCCTCACCCCCCCGTGCCCTACCCATATGCTGGGCGCTTGCCACAACCCTGTCTGCAAGAGGCGCCTAAGCCACTTTCGACCATAATTTCTTCCCTGGACGCTGTCCCGGTGTCAGGACCTCGTCCATATCCGACGCTCCTGCCGTCCGTATGCGGGAACCACCTCCACACACATTCACCAGACGAAGCCTCCTGGTGGACTTCCACCACCACCTCATGCAACCGTGTCATTGTAGTTACGTCCAGGTCTCCCATATTTGGCGAATCATCCTTCGCCACTTCTTGACACTCCAGTGGAACGTCTGGGCTATGCTCTGCCCCATCCAGGAAATCGTGTAGCACGTTCTCCAGCAAACTTTCCTGTGACAACTCCACAGGCTCCGTAGGCCCCACAGGTGGCGTGGGCACGTTTGTAGTGTCCACCGACAGGGTGGCGCACGCCATAGACCGCGTCTCCTCTTGTTGTACTTCCTCACTCCAAAGCTTAGGTCCTTGTCCAGGAAGGGACCAAGTCCCCAGATCAAAGGCCTTGGTTCTTAGGACTACAGGAGAAGGTTCCCGGATGCGTACAACCAGGCGTCTGGAGCACTGAGCAGCCATATGGTCATACGAGTTGCATAACCTGCATGTCTTCCGTTGGCCTGCATAGTATACAAAAACTTGGGTCATGTAGTGTTCCAGATGAACGTAAGATGGAATCGGCTGTTTTAATGTCATCTTGAGGGTGCAGGAGCCTTCCGGGAGCCCCTCGTATGGGCCCTCCCTCCACACTCCGTTGGTCGCTGCATGTACCGTGCCGTATCTACCAAAAACTTTCCGGATAACATACTCCTCCGCCTCGAAAGGCACGTTCCTTACTGTGACGTATGTGGAGACGTCATGCAGGCATACCTCTACGGCTGAATTCACCGCCATTTTCCTATCTTGAAAGGCTTCCATAATCTTGGAGTAAAAGCCAGCATTTGCGAATTTTACAAAAAACCTCGACATCCCATTGAGAGCCACACCATATAATTCCTCAGTGGGGATGCCGTAGACGTCGCGAATAATGGTAGGCAACAAGACATGCATAGTTGCACCACTGAGAGAGCCACGAATGAATTCAACACAGACCGTGTTTACTCTTCTACTCTGACGATCCGCCATCTTGCGTACTGTAGTACACGGTTCGCCACCAGGTGTAAGCAGGAGCAGGCTCAGAAAGCGTCCTCTCAGCCCACAGGTTGAGAGACGAATGAAGATTCAAATTAACCACGGGAGGAAGTTGAATGCAAGTTCTATTCTCTTCACGTTCCCAAATCAACACTAAATGTTGCAAAGTTGAGTTGGAAGTCCAGGCAGATTTGTAAAAGGAAACGACTCTTTCAAGAAAGACAGAAATGGGCGCCAGGTAGGGTACCAATACCAGAAAATGCAGTTAGCATATGAAAGCATATATTCATAAAATATACAAAACTCACAAGCGATGAAATATGCAATGACCCATGACCATGCCCAAAATTTTAGTGACATGTCAGCTATCACAAGCATGCCGTCGGACCCCAAAACGTTTTGCTATGAAAGTCTTCAGATTCTGATTAGAAATGTATCTTACTTTTGTTTTTAAGGTATTCCTATCATCAATTAAGGAAAATGTGTTTGGGGCCAACAGACTGAAACTAGAGGGAAACTATCCTAGTTAAGAAAACTAACCCCACCAAACTGTGCAGAGACACTGGTCGAACAAACGAGATGGCGGGAAAATCAATCTTTAAAAAACCCCTCAGATATCATTGTGAAAATACATTTGCAACAGTACAACAACTTCATATGGGAATCCAGCTTATGGTTATGTAGAATTGCCTCAGTTATAAAGTGTCTAACTTGAGCAACCCAAAGTTTTTTAATTATAGTGAACGTTTCATGTTTTTTAACTGCATATTCTAAAATGTTTTTTCCATCCGAAATGCTGGTTAAAAAAAAATTTGCAGAGTTACTGAGTTACTACAAACTTGGGTACAATAGGACCACAGAGCGACTTCCTGATTTTAAGCTGACGAGAACGGTCGCCCGCCGTGTCATCCGTGAAGCTAAGCGCACTTGTTGACGGGATTATGTTTCTACCTTTACTTGGGCTTCCTTTATGAGTGCAGTCTGGAAAAAAGTGCGGAAACTTTATTGGCAAATACTCTCCAGACCTGGCTCTAGATCTTCTGGTTTCCGGTGTCGCTATAGCAAACCCTGATGAGATTAAGACACATGTGCAACATCTGGGTATCTTTATTGTAGACGTTTCGCCATCCAGTGGCTTTATCAATACAAATTCTAGGACATAACTTGAAGACAGTAGAACTATGTACAGAAGATGAGGTAATCAGTCCCTCAACCTAGGAGTAGGTGCGAAGAGCACCATAGTCGTGGAGATTCTGAAGCAGAAGAAAGGATCCTGGCGCTTTTATAGTAACGTCAGGTGTAGCGACAGGCATATTCCCCTGATAGGCGGGATTACCCAGTGGAAGTAGGTCCTTCCCAAAGAGATGGGTTAGTAGTAGTAGTAGTTGTCGTAGTCGTGAAGGTTATGTACTGTCCTCAGAATTAAGATTCCATGATGTTGCAGTGGGCTGACAAGTTGTGTTTCGAATGGGATATAATACCGACAAGATGAGATTAAGACACATGTGCAACATCTGGGTATCTTTATTGTAGACGTTTCGCCATCCAGTGGCTTTATCAATACAAATTCTAGGACATAACTTGAAGACAGTAGAACTATGTACAGAAGATGAGGGTAATCAGTCCTCAAACCTAGGAGTAAGGTGCGAAGAGCACCATAGTCGTGGAGAAATTTTGAAGCAGAAGAAGGATCCTGGCGCCTTATATAGTAACGTCAGGTGTTAGCAGACGAGGGCATATTCACTGATGGCGGGATTACCCAGTGGAAGTGGTCCTTCCCAAAGAGATGGGTTAGTTGTAGTAGTAGTTGTCGTAGTCGTGAAGGTTATGTACATGTCCTCAGAATTAAGATTCCATGATGTTGCAGTGTCTGACAAGTTGTGTACGAATGGTATATAATACCGACAAGATGAGATTAAGACACATGTGCAACATCTGGGTATCTTTATTGTGACGTTTCGCCATCCAGTGGCTTTATCAATACAAATTCTAGGACATAACTTGAAGACAGTAGAACTATGTACAGAAGATGAGGTAATCAGTCCCTCAACCTAGGAGTAGGTGCGAAGAGCACCTGTCTTCAAGTTATTCTACGAAATTTGCTTGATAAAGCACTGGATGGCGAAACGCTACAATAAGGGGTACCCAGATGTTTGCAATGTGTCTATATCTCATCTGTCGGTATTATATACATTCGTACACAACTTGTCAGACACTTGTGCAAATCATGGAATCTTATTCTAGAGATGTACATAACCTCACGACAACGACAACTACTA
Organism: Cherax quadricarinatus; assembly: GCF_026875155.1. Classification (NCBI taxonomy): domain Eukaryota; kingdom Metazoa; phylum Arthropoda; class Malacostraca; order Decapoda; family Parastacidae; genus Cherax; species Cherax quadricarinatus. Next base: position 41,748,855 of record NC_069436.1, on the reverse strand, counting down.
CTACAACAACCATCTCTTGGGAGACTACTTCCACTGGTAACTTCGCCTATCAGTGAATATGCCTCGTTGCTACACTAGTTACTATATAAGCGCCAGAATCTTTCTTCTGCTAGATCCACGACTATGTGCTCCTCGCACTACCAAGGTGAGGGACTGAAGACCTCACTCTTACATGTTCTACTGTCTCAAGTTATGTCCTAGAATTTGTATTGATAAAGCCACTGGATGGCGAAACGTCTACAATAAAGATACCCAGATGTTGCACATGTGTCTTAATCTCATCTTGTCGGTATTATATACCATTCGTACACAACTTGTCAGACACTGCAACATCATGGAATCTTAATTCTGAGGACATGTACATAACCTTCACGACTACGACAACTACTACTACTACTAACCCATCTCTTTGGGAAGGACCTACTTCCACTGGGGAATCCCACCTATCAGTGAATATGCCCTCGTCTGCTACACCTGACGTTACTATATAAGCGCCAGGATCCTTTCTTCTGCTTCAGAATCTCCACGACTATGGTGCTCTTCGCACCTACTCCTAGGTTGAGGGACTGATTACCTCATCTTCTGTACATAGTTCTACTGTCTTCAAGTTATGTCCTAGAATTTGTATTGATAAAGCCACTGGATGGCGAAACGTCTACAATAAAGATACCCAGATGTTGCACATGTGTCTTAATCTCATCTTGTCGGTATTATATACCATTCGTACACACATAGCAAACCCTCTTGACGTTGCCACCGAAATTGGTAATCAACTTGTCCGTATCTACCAGGGGCTCCATCTATGCCCCTCGTTTCTTTCCTGCAAGTCTGCCAGAGAGTTTGAGTCCTCAGACTTTTCTTCTAGCTGAGAAGAATCTTACAATGTGCCTTTTACACTTTTGGAATTAGAGTTGACAGTTTCCGCTTGCCGATCATCGGCAGCTGGGCCTGACGGCATTTACATTCGTGTGCTCCAGCACTTCTATCCGTCATCCCTTACCGTCCTCTTACGTTTTATTTAATCTCAATTGGTCTCAAGTTCTTAAACCAGTTTGTGGAAATCTGCCATTGTTCTACCTCTTCGCAAAGCAGGTACCAGGGGACATGATGCCTCCCACTATCGCCCCATTAGTCTTACCAGTGCATTTTGCAAGGTGATGGAACGCCTGGCAAATAGGCGTTTGATGTGGTAGTTAAAGACACACGATAGTCTCTCCACCAGTTAATATAGCTTTCGTAAGTGCTTTTTCTACTACGACCCTTTACTCCATTTAGATACGTATGTGCCAAATAAGCACTCGTTATCGCCACTTTCTTTATCTTGAGAAGGTTTTTAACACAGCTGGGAGATTTGACATTTTGTCCTTCGGCTAAGATAGTGGGAAATGGAACAAGTGAAAAAAAGTCTTACCAGTGTCCAGTAAACCCAGATCCAATTGCCTGCCTTGTCTCACCAGGTCCAGTGCCCCAGGCTGGTCAAAAAGGCTATATAGAAATTAAATAGTTTACAAACCACTCCAGAAGTTACTCACAAGATAGGTAGGTCATTACTAAATTTACGTTAAAATACTTAAGTCAATTCAGGTCCGGTTAAACTAAAAAAAAAACGATACATAATATAACAATTAACAATAGTTGGACTCAATACTTACAGACTTGATGAGGCAAGAAAATCAAGCAGCGATAATTCGTCAGGAGGGTCCCATGTTAACTCCCACCAGATAAAGAGAGGGGCCGAGGGTAGAGGTGACGATACACTCTCCTTGCCGAGCAAACTTTAAGCCAATTATACTATCACCACCACACATTAAAGCTTCTGCTTAATCGTTATAACTAACTTTCTGTCACGCAGAGATGGAAATACACCTTGTTAGTTATCATACTCATAAAGAAGCAGATAAGTATTTAATATTATTAAAAATTTTTTACATTTTTGATTAATTTTTGCTGAATGTAGATAAATATTTAGGCTAGGTGGCTTATGAGTAAATCATTTTAAAAAAATAACATTATTAATATGGCAGAGTTTTCAAAAAAAGAAATATGGGTAAGATGGAGAGCAGGATCTCAGATAAACAAGGAGATTTTAGGAAAGGTAGGGAATGTGTAGACCAAGATTTACATTGAAGCAAATAAGTGAACAGTAACTTATATAAGGGGGGGAAGAAGTTTTCGTTGCATTTATGAATTTGGATAGAGAAGTAATGCGGCATTTGTAGCCGGTAACAAATTACTAAAAGCATTAAGAGTGTTCACGAAGATAATGAGGCTTAGGAGAGAGGGAGATTATTTTCTAGCAAAATTATGCGTTAGACAGGGATGTTTTTGTCACCATGGTTGTTTAATATATTTATAGATGTGGCTGAAACCCAGAGGTAATGCAAGGATGTTGGGAAAAGGTATGGGACTGGAAAATAAGGAACCAACACAAAGTGAAAGTTGTCACGGCTGTTTTTTAGTGATGGCAATGCGCTTTTGGAAGGATTCTGAAGAGAGGGTGCAAGGTTCGATGACGAGTTTGGGAGGGTATGTAAATGAACAAAATTTAAAAGTTAATGCCCATTGTAAAGAGCAAGGTGATGAGAGTAATAAAAAAAATTAGGTGATAAAAGATTTAATTTCAGATTAGAGGCAGGGAGTATGAGGAAGTGAATGTGTACAGATGTTCGGGAGGAGCTTGTTGCAGAGGGGTCTGTGAAAGACGAGGTGCACCGAAGAATTAAAATTGTGGAAAAAGGTGAGTTGTTCACTGGGGCATCTGTGAAAACAAACGTAATCCATGGTCGCAACACTCTTAAAGGGTGTGAAGCATGGGTTGTAAATGTTGCAGCGAAGAGGAGCCCTGGGTATGAATATTATGAGTAAAAATTTAAACAGCTTGGAGATTAAAAAAAAAGTGCGGGGATTATAAAAATATTATCCAGAGGTTTGTCCCATTAGGTTTTGTGGTAAGGGGCTTAGACATTCAGCAGGCGTGTGTGAACGTGATAGGAGTGACTGAAGGTAAGTGGTTTTTACGACTTGACGTGCTGTTGGAGTGTGAGCAAGAAAACATTTATGAAGGGTTCAGGAAAACAGTTATACCGGGCTTGAGTCCTGAAAGTGAGATATTTGCAGTTTTCAATTGTAATTTCGGGCGTACCTCTGAAAGAGAGTGATGGAGTGAGTGATGACGAAAGTGGTTTCCTTTTTTGGTCACCCACCTCTGTGGGAGACGACCATTTTGTTGAAAATAATGATAATAATAATAGTAAACTAACAATAATAAATCTGAAAATTTGCAGCATAAAAGAAACTCGAGTCAGAAGTTTTCAATTTGGGCAAGTTCGGGACGAGGGGGAAATGAGTTTCGTGGAATAACTAAAAGAGCTGAATCTCACATCAGTAAATATAAACGAATAAACTTGTGAAATTTGCCCACGACACAAAGAAACTTCAGAGCAATGATAGAGGAGACAGGGAAACACTAATGTGAGAGGCATCACAATAAAGGAAAAAAGATAAAAGTCGAGCACCCACCGTGAGCCACTACGAGTTAGTAACTACTATTGCAGTATAAGTAATGATGTATTACAAAAACGCGACTTAACTCATTGAAAAGCAGCTGAAGTATACTTCGTAGTTTACGTAACAAGAAATATATGGGGAATCCAAAGAAGTGACTAATTAAAAAAATCAGTGGGTTTACTAATTCAGAGGCTGGCGGGTGTATGTCAGTCCTGAGAAACAACTATTATTTTACTCACACACAAACAGCAATTATATCCATGGATACAGTCATGCACGCATCCATATACACACACCACATATACACATTTATAAATTAGGTTAAAAACATTTTACAGCGTAATATTCCTGCGCCTTAATCAGATGAACGTTTCCCTAAAAGATTTCAATATTTTTTTTAGAAAATGTCGCTCCTAAATGAAAAACGAGTAAGGAAAACAAGTAACTTGAATGCATTTGCTTGTAATACTAATAATAAAAAAAAACAGCTTACAGCATCATTGTTATTATTTTGTACATATAATACTATTTATTGCTTAGAATAAACCGAAGGTGCAGTTTGTTGCACTTTTTGCAAGCAACCTACAGTTCCTGCATAACTCTGAATGCACATTCAGCACACTGATTACTTCTTTATATATTGAGTGCGGACGGCTCCTGCTTCCATGATTTTTCAATGAACTCAGTGCATTTTTGTAAGGTTTCAATATTTCTGACAAATTCTTGAAGTCATTTTCATCCCACATCTGACCAGTAAACCAATAATCTGTCCAGATGTATGAAATGAATCTGTATATCTTCTCCAAAGGCCATAAATAACAAAAAAAAAAGGCACAATACCGTGACTGGAACAACACACAAATAACCCGCACATAGAAGAGAGGAGCTTAAGACGACATTTCGGTCCGACTTGGACCATTTACAAAGTCACACTAACGAGAAGTGGAGCAGGACGGGTATATATGGGCAGGTAGAGGTAGTGGTGGTAGTAGTAGTACTAGTAGTAATGGTGGTAGTAGTAGTAGTAGAAGTAGTTCCCAGGGAACTCTTCTGTTCTCTGCCCTCCCTATATTTCTGGTCTGTCTAATCTCAACAATTCTCTCCGTCCCTTAGACATCAAGATTACTTTCCACCAGACTAACACTCTTCGCACTAATCTCGTTCATACCTCTCCTCCCTCTACAGATGTTCCTGGTGTCTACTCTATTTCTTGCTCCTCCTGTCCTCTTCAATACTTTGGAGAAACTGGTCGATCTCTTTCTGACAGACTTAGGGAGCACAAAAATAGTGTTAGGCTTGCCGACACTAATAATGCTCTTTTCTGTCGCGTCAGAGATCACAGCCACCCTATTGACTGGTCTTCTGCTAAAACTATCTTCCCTACTTCCAACTTTAACAGTCGCCGTCTGGTTGAATACTCCCTAATACACAACTTTCCTTGTATGAATCTTAGTCCTGCTTCGTCTCTGTAGATGCCTTCCTCTCCCACTACATTGTAAAATGCTCCAAACTTCAGAACACCCGTGACTTTACCTGATTCCTCCTTTTTTCTTCTTCTCCCTCTTCCCCTTTCCTCTTTCCTTTTTTTTTTCTCTTCTGGGGTTTTCTTTCTTTCTTCTGTCTTGTGTTTCTGTTCCTTCATTATTTATTTCATTACTTCCCCTCCCCCCCCCTTTGTGTACTTGCTTTCCCCTGTGGGCACCTAGCTCCCTTGCAGTGCTCCCCCTTTCCCTTTTTATTTGACTGGGTCATCCTCCTCTTTATTCCCCACTACTATTACTACTACCACTGCCACTACTACTACTACTACTACTACTACTACTACTACTACTACTACTACTACTACTACTACTACTACTGCCACCACTACCTCTATCTGCCTATATATAGCCGTCCTGCTCCACTTTTCGTTAGTGTGACTTTGTAAATGGCCCAAGTCGGACCGAAACGTCTTCGTAAGCTCCTCTCTTCTATGTGCGGGTTTTTTGTGTATTCTCCAAAGTCTTCCATCTTGTAGGTATAAGAATGAATGCAAGAATACCTAGAATGGCTTTTGAATTTCACCTCACATTACTGATGTTTGGAATTTTCTGAAAGTTAATCAAAGGAAAGTGCCATTTTTCTTCGAAAAATTTGAACACTGGTGTTAGATGGTACAAAAACTTCATATCATCTCCATCCTGATTTATGGAGGATCTCTTCTGTTCCATTAACAAACTGTGCCTTTAGTTCCTCATAATTCTTCACCAGTTGGGATGCAAATGGACACTCGATGTTTGGAGAACTGGTTTTAGCACCAAGATTTTCATCCATTACCAAACTGAGAATCCTGTCCAGAACGTGATGCTGACAACTGATAAATTGTGGTATGCTAATCCCCTTCTCTTATTATTATTCTTATTAATATTTTTCATTAATGTGAGTTGCCAATTAGTACTTTCCTGAGTTGCTACTTATAAGTAATATCGCAGATATATGGTGATTCATAGTTTTTATTTAGCGGTGACCATTTTTGAAAACTGACAGGAATTACGGACTTTTTCATTGTTTTTAAACAAAAGTTCATCGATTTATGAGACAGGAGATGTTTTATTTGGAAAAGAGTAAGTAAGTTATAAACTTAATACATATACATGTATCTATATCTACATACATCCACAGATATATACATACTAGGTGGCTCGGTGGCCTGGTGGCTGAAGCTCTCGCTTCACACACGGTGGGCTCGGGTTCGATTCCCGGCGGGTGGAAACATTTCGACGCGTTTCCTTAAACCTGTTGTCCTGTTCACCTAGCAGCAAATAGGTACCTGGGTGTTAGTGGACTGGTGTGGGTGGCATCCTGGGGGACAAGATTGAGGACCACAATGGAAATAAGTTAGACAGTCCTCGATGACGCACTGACTTTCATGGGTTATTCAGGGTGGCTAACCCTCAGGGGTTAAAAATCCGAACGAAACCTTATCTTATCTTACATACGTTCGTACGAACAACCACAGGGCGCAGGAGCTGCATCTCATATCACTCGGTTTTGATTATTGCAGCATGCATACATACATGCAATCAGGTATTCAAATATACAAACATACTTTCATCCATTCATACTTACAAAATATATAAGTACACAGAAACAAATACATGTAAACATACATACATACATACTTTCATTTATACATACTTACAAAACACATATGCACACACATAAAAAAAATACCTACAAACAAAAATACAAACCTACATATGTGCATACATACATGCGGGACCCTGAACATTTATTCCCCAATTTGGGGAATTAATCAGGGGAAGGTAGGTTTATGGCAGGTTTTATTTAAATTAATGAGAGGAAGGAGAGGAGGGGAGCAGCGAGCGTGTGTGGGTACATTACCAATATACTGCCTCTTATAGTCGATAAAGCCTAAGTTAGTGTGGCCAGTGCTCAATAAATCCTCTTTTATGGTGAGGTGTTATCAATACCTTTGCAGATATATAAGTATTTGTGGCTAACTTAGGATGTATGTTGCATGTACACACATACATTTGAGCGCATAGACCAACACACACACACAAACACAAACATAACACCGAGCATGTCTCCGGAAGCACACATCAATCAGATAACTGCTGCAGCATATGGGCGCCTGGCAAACCTGAGAACAGCATTCCGACACCTTAGTAAGGAATCATTCAAGACACTGTACACCGTGTATGTCAGGCCCATACTGGAGTATGCAGCACCTGTTTGGAACCCGCACTTGATAAAGCACGTCAAGAAACTAGAGAAAGTACAAAGGTTTGCAACAAGGTTAGTTCCAGAGCTAAGGGAATGTCCCCATGAAGAAAGATTAAGGGAAATCGGCCTGACGACACTGGAGGACAGGAGGGCGGGGAGACATGATAACGACATATAAAATACTGCGTGGAATAGACAAGGTGGACAAGGACAGGATGTTCCAGGGAGGGGGCACAGAAACAAGGGCCACAATTGGGAAATTGAAGACACAAAATGAGTCAGAGAGATAGTAGGAAGTATTTCTTCAGTCATAGAGTTGTAAGCAGTGGAATACCTAGAAAATGACTAGTGGAGGCAGGAACCATACACATTTTAAGACGAGGTTTGATAAAGCTCATGGAGCGGGGGGAGATAGGGTCTGTACAACCGGTGGGAAAAGGCGGGGCCAGGAGCTAGGACTCGACCCCTGCAACACAATAGGTGAGTTTCAAATAGGTGAGTACACCCCACACACACACACACACACACACACACAACACACACACACACACACACACACACACACACACACACACCTAGAAAGGAATGTCTCATCAACAGCACCAACATGGTTTCAGGGGCGGAAAATCCTGTGTCACAAACCTACTGGAGTTCTATACATGGTGACAGCAGTAAGACAAGAAGGGGAGAGGGTGGGTGGATTGCATTTTCTTGGACTGCAAGAAGGCGTTTGACACAGTACCACAAAAAAGATTAGTGCAAAAACTGGAGGACCAAGCAGGATAACAGGGAAGCACTACAATGGATCAGGGAATACTTGTCAGGAAGACAGCAGCGAGTAAAGGTACGTGACGAGGTGTCAGAGTGGGTCCCCCAGGGTCAGTCCTAGGGCATGCTGTTTCTGGGATTTGTGAACGACATGACGGAAGGAGGTGTTCCTGTTTGCAGATGACGTAAGTTGAGAAAGAATTCATTCGATCGAAAACCAGGCAGAACTGCAAAGGATCGACAGGCTTTCAGACCTGGTCCAGCAATTGGCTCTGAGGGTTTAATCCACCAAGTGCAAATCATGAAGATTGGGGAAGGGCAAAGAAGACCGCAGACGGAGTACAGTCTAGGGGGCCAGATACTACATACCTCACTCAAGGAAAAAGATCTTAGGGTGAGTTTAACACCAGGCACAAACTCCTGAAGCGCACATCAACCAAAAAACTGCGCAGCATATGGACGCCTAGCAAAACCCCAGAACAGCATTCCGACATCTTAATTAAGGAATCGTTCAGGACCCTGTACACCGTGTACGTTAGGCCCAAATTGGAGTGTGCGGCACCAGTTTGGAACCCACACCTAGCCAAGCACGTAAAGAAACTAGAGAAAATGCAAAGGTTTGCAAAAAGACTAATCCCAGAGCTAAGAGGTATGTCCTACGAGGAGAGGTTAAGGGAAATCAACCTGACGACACTGGAGGACAGGAGAGATAGGGGGGACATGATAACGACTTACAAAATACTGAGAGGTGGTACTGGAAAACTTCATGTGCCAACACGTAAGGGACACTACAAGAGAGAGAGGAGAGGATGAACCAGCAAGGCTGGACTTAGTATTCACCTTGAGTAGTGCAGATATCGAGGACATCACATATGAAAGACCCCTTGGGGCCAGTGACCATGTGGTTTTAAGCTTCGAATACACAGTAGAGCTACAAGTGGAGGGAGAAGCAGGAAGGCCAGGACGAATGAAGCCAAACTACAAGAAAGGGGACTACACAGGAATGAGGAACTACCTGAACGGGGTTCAGTGGGACAGAGAACTGGCAGGGAAGCCAGTTAATGAGATGATGGAATATGTAGCAACAAAATGCAAGGAGGCTGAGGAGAGGTTTGTACCCAAGGGTAACAGCAATAATGAAAAAGCCAGGATGAGCCCATGGTTTACCCAAAGGTGCAGGGAGGCAAAAACCAAGTGTGCTAGGGAATGGAAGAAATATAGAAGGCAAAGGACCCAGGAGAATAAGGAGAACAGTCGTAGAGCCAGAAACGAATATGCACAGATAAGAAGGGAGGCCCAAAGACAATATGAAAATGACATAGCAGCGAAAGCCAAATCTGACCAAACTGTTGTACAGCCACATCAGGAGGAAAACAACAGTCAAGGACCAGGTAATCAGGCTAAGGAAGGAAGGAGAGAGACAACAAGAAATGACCGTGAAGTATGTGAAGAACTCAACAAGAGATTCAAAGAAGTGTTCACAGAGGAGACAGAAGGGTCTCCAGAAAGACGGAGAGGTGGGGCACACCACCAAGTGCTGGACACAGTGCACACAACCGAGGAAGAAGTGAAGAGGCTTCTGAGTGAGCTAGATACCTCAAAGGCAATGGGGCCAGATAACATCTCCCCATGGGTATTGAGAGAGGGAGCAGAGGCGCTATGTGTACCCCTAACAACAATATTCAATACATCTATCGAAACAGGGAGATTGCCTGAGGCATGGAAGACAGCAAATGTAGTCCCAATCTTTAAAAAAGGAGACAGACATGAAGCATTAAACTACAGACCAGTGTCACTGACATGTATAGTATGCAAAATCATGGAGAAGATTATCAGAGAAGAGTGGTGGAACACCTAGAAAGGAACGATCTCATCAACAGCAGCCAACATGGTTTCAGGACGGGAAATCCTGTGTCACAAACCTACTGGAGCTCTATGACATGGTGACAGCAGTAAGACAAGAGAGAGAGGGGTGGGTGGATTGCATTTTCTTGGACTGCAAGAAGGCGTTTGACACAGTTCCACACAAGAGATTGGTGCAAAAACTGGAGGACCAAGCAGGGATAACAGGGAAGGCACTACAATGGATCAGGGAATACTTGTCAGGAAGACAGCAGCGAGTCATGGTACGTGGCGAGGTGTCAGAGTGGGCACCTGTGACCAGCGGGGTCCCGCAGGGTCAGTCCTAGGACCAGTGCTGTTTCTGGTATTTGTGAACGACATGACGGAAGGAATAGACTCTGAGGTGTCCCTGTTTGCAGATGACGTGAAGTTGATGAGAAGAATTCACTCGATCGAAGACCGGGCAGAACTACAAAGGGATCTGGACAGGCTGCAGACCTGTCCAGCAATTGGCTCCTGGAGTTCAATCCCACCAAGTGCAAAGTCATGAAGATTGGGGAAGGACAAAGAAGGCCGCAGACGGAGTACAGTCTAGGGGTCAGAGACTACAAACCTCACTCAAGGAAAAAGATCTTGGGGTGAGTATAACACCAGGCACATCTCCTGAAGCGCACATCAACCAAATAACTGCTGCAGCATATGGGCGCCTAGCAAACCTCAGAACAGCATTCCGACATCTTAATAAGGAATCATTCAGGACCCTGTACACCGTGTACGTTAGGCCCATATTGGAGTATGCGGCACCAGTTTGGAACCCACACCTAGCCAAGCACGTGAAGAAACTAGAGAAAGTGCAGAGGTTTGCAACAAGACTAGTCCCAGAGCTAAGAGGTATGTCCTACGAGGAGAGGTTAAGGGAAATCAACCTGACGACACTGGAGGACAGGAGAGATAGGGGGGACATGATAACGACATACAAAATACTGAGAGGAATTGACAAGGTGGACAAAGACAGGATGTTCTAGAGATTGGACACAGTAACAAGGGGGCACAGTTGGAAGCTGAAGACACAGATGAATCACAGGGATGTTAGGAAGTATTTCTTCAGCCACAGAGTAGTCAGTAAGTGGAATAGTTTGGGAAGCGATGTAGTGGAGTCAGGATCCATACATAGCTTTAAGCAGAGGTATGATAAAGCTCACGGCTCAGGGAGAGTGACCTAGTAGCGATCAGTGAAGAGGCGGGGCCAGGAGCTCGGACTCGACCCCCGCAACCTCAACTAGGTGAGTACACACACCAACACACATACACACACACACAGATTACAAAGACACACACACACACACACACACACACACACACACACACACACAAACACACACACACACACACACACACACACACACACACACACACACACACACACACACACACACACACACACACACACACACAAACACACACACACACACACACACACACACACACACACACACACACACACACACACACACACAAACACACACACAGAGCGTGGGTCCGTGAGGTGCAGACGTGGGTGCACAAGGCTCCGAGAACCCTAGTGTTTTTTAAGGCGTGCAGTAAATGCTAGCAGTAATCAGTGGTAGTGACATCGTCAGTGATCAATAATACAAGTGATAACTAAAGTTATTAGTTAAAAATAGTCGAGAGGAAGCTGAAATTATCAATATTTCAAAGCGGCAAGCCATTGTTGGTCTATAGGCGCTGTTGCCACACAGATTCAAACATACAAAGATCAAAGTGAGTGTGGAAGCGGCTGTTCAAGAATTATCAGCGTTTGGCTAACAAGTGAAATGTGGGGCACCATACAGTGAGAGTGAAAAAGTTAATAAGCAAAAGGGGAAAGGAAAAATAAAATATATAACAAGGGAAGGTGGCAGCAGTAGGCCTGCTTAAGCAGTGACGTCACGGCAAGTTCTGTGCCATTATACATATAAAGTGAAGTGCATATAATGTGAAGTGTATACTATCATAAGCGAAAAGTGAAATCGCATGAGGAACGAGGGATGTATGAGCACATGTGGCTATAATCAACACGGGTGAAAGATCTCCAAAATAGGGATTTAAGGACTACGTACGACGACTTCGTCATCAGCATCTGGCAACTTGTCACGACCGTTGCCAGCGCAAGTATCACTCACCTATTTTGCGGTTTGCATGTTGCAGGCTTGTTCTGGCCTTGCATCACTGTTAGATACAGGTCACTCACTCCTGCAAGCTATTACAGTAGTTATTAGTAGTTAGAATACTTAGGAAGCTAGGAAGTCCTCTCTCAGCGTGAACAAGGAATAGGATAATAACCAGCAATAATTGATACTTAAATCCGGAAAGGGCAATAAGTGGAGAGAGTAGCATTTCTAGGAAAGACAGCTGGAACAGAGAGGTATAACGGATCTTTAAGCCACACCATCTACCCCCCCCCCTAACCATCCCTCTCTCTCACACACACACAAGGGCAGACACTCATAGAAGCTTTAGACCCTAGTAGCAATTTCCACTTTTTACAACCCAGAATTACTGGTATGTATTAACAGTATCTACCCCTCATACCTCCCCAATACACACAAATACACATGTATACACACATACACACACAGCTTTTATGGGCAAAATTGTAAGTAGGTGGGGTCAAGCCCCAGGAGAGTGGGGGTCAGGTCACAAGAAGTTGCAGCCAGTCAAGGACCACTGACACACACACACACACACACACACACACACACACACACACACAGAGCAATGGTGGACACACTTGCTGAGGTGGCAAGAAGAGCTCACTCCAGCAGAGCAAAGTTGCTGGTTATGGGGGATTTCAACCACAGGGAGATTGACTGGGAAAACCTGGAGCCACATGGGGGTCCCGAAACATGGAGAGCCAGGATGTTGGACGTGGTGCTGGAAAACCTCATGCACCAACATGTTAAGGACACTACCAGAGTGAGAGGGGAGGATGAACCAGCAAGATTGGACCTTGTGTTCACCCTGGGCAGCTCAGACATTGAGGACATCAAGTATGAGAGTCCCCTAGGAGCTAGCGACCACGTGGTTCTGTGCTTTGAATACATAGTAGAGCTGCAAGTGGAGAGAATAACAGGAGTAGAATGGAAAAACCTGACTATAAAAGAGGGGACTACATAGGGTTGAAGAACTTCCTGTGGAGGTCCAGTGGGACAGAGAACAGGCAGGAAAGCCAGTAAATGAAATGATGGAATATGTAGCAACAAAATGCAAGGAGGCAGTGGAAAGGTTCATTCCCAAGGGCAACAGTAACAACGGGAAGACCAGAACAAGCCCCTGGTTCACCCGACGGTGTAAGGAGGCAAAAACAAAGTGCAATAGAGAATGGAAAAAGTACAGAAGGCAGAGAACACACGAAAATAGGGAGATCAGTCGCAGAGCCAGGAATGAGTACGCACAGGTAAGGAGGGAGGCCCAGCGACAGTATGAAAATGACATAGCATCGAGAATCAAGACTGACCCGAAACTGTTGTATAGCCACATCAGGAGGAAGACAACAGTCCAAAGACGAGGTGATCAGATTAAGGACAGAAGGTGGAGAACTCACAAGAAATGATCAGGAGGTATGTGAGGAGCTGAACAGGAGATTTAAGGAAGTTTTTACAGTAGAGACAGGAAGGGCTGTGGGAAGACAGAACAGAAGGGAACATCAAGAGGGAATATACCAACAAGTGTTGGATGACATACGAACAACTGAGGAGGAGGTGAAGAAGCTCTTAAGTGACCTTGACACCTCAAAGGCGATGGGACCGGACAACATCTCCCCATGGGTCCTTAGAGAAGGAGGCAGAGATGCTGTGTGTGCCTCTAACCACAATCTTCAACACATCCCTTGAAACTGGGCAACTATCTGAGAAATGGAAGACAGCTAATGTAGTCCCCATATTTAAGAAAGGAAACAGAAACGAGGCACTAAACTACAGACCTGTGTCTCTGACATGTATCGTGTGCAAAGTCATGGAGAAGATTATCAGGAGGAGAGTGGTCGAACACCTGGAAAGGAACAAGATTATAAATGAAAACCAGCATGGTTCATGGAAGGCAAATCTTGTATCACAAACCTCCTGGAGTTTTATGACAAGGTAACAGAAGTAAGACACGAGAGAGAGGGTTGGGTAGATTGCGTTTTCCTAGACTGCAGGAAGGCCTTTGACACAGTTCCCCACAAGAGATTAGTGCAGAAGCTGGAGGATCAGGCACACGTAAAAGGAAGGGCACTGCAATGGATAAGGAATACCTGACAGGGGGGGGGGCAGCAACGAGTCATGGTACGTGAAGAGGTATCACAGTGGGCGCCTGTTACGAGCGGGGTCCCACAGGGGTCAGTTCTAGGACCAGTGCTATTTTTGATATATGTGAACGACATGATGGAAGGAATAGACTCTGAAGTGTCCCTGTTCGCAGATGAGCGTGAAGTTGATGAGAAGAATTAAATCGGACGAGGATGAGGCAGGATGCAAAGAGACCTGGAGAGGCTGGACATGTGGTCCAGTAACTGGCTTCTCGAATTCATCCAGCCAATGCAAAGTCATGAAGATTGGGAGGGGCAAAGAAGACCGCAGACAGAGTATAGGCTAGGTGGACAAAGACTACAGACCTCACTCAGGAGAAAGACGTTGGGTGACCAAAACACCGAGCACATCCCCCGAGGCACACATCAACCTAAAAAAAATTAACGCTGCACCCATCCCGGGCGCCGGCAAACCTGAAATACGTTCCGATCCCTTAAAAAGGGAATCTTTTCAAGACCTGTACACTGTGGGGGGTTACCCCATACGGGAGTATAAAGCCCCACCCCGGAACCCACACCTTTTCAAGAAACCGCCCGGAATTAGAGAAAGTACAAAGGTTTGCAAAAAGGGCAAAGTCCCAGAGCTAAAGGGAATGTCGTACGGGGAAAAGGGGTTAAGGGAAATCGGACTGACGACACTGGGGAAACAGAAGGGCCCAGGGGCATGATAACGACATCCCAAGATACTGCGGGAATGAAAAGGTGGCCCAGAATGGGATTTTCCCCAAGAGGGGACACAGGTAAAAGGGGGTTTCCAACTGGAAGCTGAAGACTCAGAGAGTCACGGGACGTTAGGAATTTTTTCTTCAGTCATAGAGTTGCCCAGCAAGTGGAATAGCCAGCAATAAATAGTGGGGGCGGGAAACCATACAATTTTTAAAAGGGGTATGACAAAGCCAGAGCAAGAAAAGAGAGGATCCAGTAGCGATCAAGGGAAAAGGCGGGGCCAAGGGGCTGAGTCTTTGACCCCCCGCAACCACAATTAGGGGAGTACAATTTGGGGAGTACAAAACACACACACAAAACACACAACACCCCCCACACACTACACACACACAAAAAACCCCTCACCCCACACACACAAACACCACCATGCACAACACACAAACCAAAAACACACCCACACAAAACACCACACACACACAACATAACACACACAACACACACAAAAAACACACACACACACACACAACACACACACACCAAACCCCACACACACACAACCAAACAAAAAAAACACACACATTGCCAGACTCACACATACACTCCCCCCCCCCCCACCGACATCTCACCCCTTTCACCTGATCCCCCCCTCTCTCTTTCACCCTCCCCCTCCCCACCTCTTTTCCCCTTCCCCTCTCCCTCTCCCACCACCCCACTTGTTTTCAAACCTCCTTCCACTCCCCCTCCCCACTACTCCCACATAGCCACTTTCCCTCCACTACCTCCCCCCCCCCACACTCTGACATACACAATACCAACCTAACATGCAGAATTACATAGGTTCCCACTCTGAGGCAATCAGGTTTAAAAAAAAAAATGGATTGCCAGAGCAACAAGAAAAACCAAGGAACAGGGGGAAAGGAAACTGCAAAGGAAGATTGGGCAACAGAGCTCACTAAAAGGAAACATGAATGTGAAAAGAAACTAGAAAAATTTAGCATGAGAAGGAAGAGGGGATAGATATGGAAAGCAGGAAGTGGAAGGTGCAAGTCAAAGCAGCAGAGGCCATGATACAGAGTTAAGAAGAGGAACTGAAAAATCTGAAACAGCCTAAAGAACTAAAGAACATTTTGGGATTGACAACAGAGACTGCTGCCTCAGCCACAAATAAGGGACTGTGGGGAAAAGAAGGAGCAAAACAGCATGTAGAACCCTCAATCAGAGAGACTGTAGTAATGAAAGAGCTAAGCTATATGTGGAGGCCCTAACGACCACAGCAGAGCCCAGGGAAACCCGAGAAGGAAAACTGACAGGCCACTGAGCCCAAGTACATTAGCTAGCAAAAATGAAGAAAGGAAAGCTGCAATGGAGGAAACAAATTGAATGATGGGTACACAGGGATATGCAGGGAGAATAAAAGGGGTGAGGTCAGTCTTTGTGTATGGGCTCCAGGAAATTGAAGGGGAAACAAATAAAAGCAAGAAAACAAGGGGAAAAAAAGTAATTAAAAGCATCATGAAAGCAATAGGAGAAGACGACATGACCCAGCTGGAAAATTTGGGAAAGAATAGGGGGTTTGTATAAAAAAGAACCCGGCCAGTGAAAGTGCCCCTTTCAAGGCAGAATTGACTCGAACAGGATCCTGCAGGAGAAAGCATGATTAAGGGACATGGCCGGCATACAGGAAGGTGTATCTCGACCGCGACAGAACACAAGCAAAAGGCAGAAACAGAGAGAGATGGTACAAAGGCGAAAGGGGGAAAGAGAGGGGATGGAGAAGACAGACAGGAGATCCCAGACACAGGAAGATCAAATACAGCCTCCCTCACAACTTCATATAGAAGCCTCCCAACCAGGTCAACCCCAGTGCAACCAAACACTCTAAAAACCAAAAACACCCATGCCACATCCAATGCCCCCACCCACTGCATTACAAACTCCCCCCCCACAGGTAACCACCCATAGTTTCCCTTTTCAGGTCCCCACTTTCCCCAAAACCCCCAAAACACCTCTCAAACCACAATCTTTGAAAAGAAGTTGAAGGTGTGGTATACAAATGCAGATGGAATAACAAATAAGTATGAGGATGGTACGAAAGAATCGAGGAGACATCCCCACACATAATAGCACTCACAGAAACAAAACTCACCAGAATAATAACAGATTCAATCTTTCCATCCAGATATCAAATCCTCAGAAAGACAGAGGGGGAAGAGGGGGGGAGGAGTTGCCACTGCTCATTAAAAACCAGTGGGGGGTTTTAGAAAATGGGAAGGAATGGATTGCACGGGGGGAAAAGGACTACTTAGAGGATCAATCCAGTCTGAGGGACAAAAAGGTGATAATTGCAGTAATGTACAACCCACCACAGAACTGCAGGAGGCCAAGAGAAGAATACGGTGAGAGCAACAGAGCAATGGTCGACACACTAGCCGAGGTGGCCAGGACAGCACACACGGGGGGAGCAAAGTTACTAGTTATGGGTGATTTCAATCACGAGGAGATTGACTGGGAAAACCTGGAGCCCCATGGGGGTCCCGAAACATTGAGAGCCAAGATGATGGATGTGGTACTGGAAAACCTCATGCATCAACATGTTAGAGACACTACCAGAGAGAGAGGAGAGGAGAGGATGAACCAGCACTGACAGGAAAACCAGTACAAGAAATGATGGACTATGTGGCAACAAAATACAAGGAGGCAGAGGAGAGGTTTGTTCCCAAGGGAAAAAGAAATAATGGGAAGAACAGAACGAGTCCTTGGTTCACCGAAAGGTGTAGGGAGGCAAAAACTAGGTGTACTAGAGAATGGAAAAGGTACAGAAGACAGAGAACTCAGGAAAGTAAAGATATTAGCCGAAGAGCCAGAAACGAATATGCACAGATAAGAAGGGAGGCTCAGCGGCAATACGAAAATGACATTGCATCGAAAGTCAAGACTGACCCGAAGCTGTTGTACAGCCACATCAGGAGGAAAACAACAGTCAAGGACCAGGTAATCAGACTGAGGAAGGGTGATGGGGAATTCACAAGAAACGACCGGGAGGTATGTCAGGAGCTCAACACAAGATTTAACGAAGTATTTACAGTGGAAACCAGTAGGACTCCAGGAAATCAACGCAGGGGGGGTGCACCAGCAAGTGCTGGATGAGGTACATATAACCAAGGAGGAGGTGAAGCTGCTGCTATGCGAACTTGACACCTCAAAGGCGGTGGGACCAGACAACATCTCTCCGTGGGTCCTTAAAGAGTGAGCAGAGATATTGTGTGTACCGTTAACAAACATCTTCAACCAACACATCATTTGAAACTGAGCAACTTCCCGAGGTATGGAAGATGGCAAATGTAGTCCCAATTTTTAAAAAGGGAGACAGACATGAGGCACTAAACTACAGACCTGTATCACTAACGTGTATAGTATGCAAGGTCATGGACAAGATCATCAGGAGGAGAGTGGTGGAGCACCTGGAAAGAAACAAGTGTATAATTGACAACCAGCATGGTTTCAGGGAGGGAAAATCCTGTGTCACAAACCTACTAGAGTTTTATGACAAGGTGACAGAAGTAAGACAAGAGAGAGAGGGGTGGATCGACTGCATTTTTTTGGACTACAAGAAGGCCTTCGACACAGTTCCTCACAAGAGGTTACTGCAAAAGCTATAGGATCAGGCACACATAACAGGAAAGGCACTGCAATGGATCAGAGAATACCTGACAGGGAGGGAACAACGAGTCATGGTACGTGACGAGGTGTCAGAGTGGGCGCCTGTGACAAGCGGGGTTCCACAGGGGTCAGCCCTAGGACCTGTGCTGTTCTTGGTATATGTGAATGACATAACGGAAGGGATAGACTCAGAAGTGTCCTTGTTTGCAGACGATGTGAAGTTAATGAGAAGAATCAAATCGGATGAGGATTAGGCAGGACTACAAAGAGATATGGACATGCTACAAGCCTGGTCCAGCAACTGGCTCCTTGAGTTTAACCCTGCCAAATGCAAAGTCATGAAGATTGGGGAAGGGCAAAGAAGACCGCAGACACAATATAGTTTAGATGGCCAAAGTCTGCAAACCTCACTCAAGGAAAAAGATCTGGGGGTGAGTATAACACCGAGCATATCTCCCGAGGCGCACATGAATCAGATAACTGCTGCAGCATACGGGCGCCTGGCAAACCTATGGATAGCGTTCCGATACCTCAGTAAGGATTCGTTCAAGACTCTGTATACCATTTACGTCAGGCCCATACTGGAGTATGCAGCACCAGTTTGGAATCCACACCTAGTCAAGCATGTCAAGAAATTAGAGAAAGTGCAAAGGTTTGCAACAAGACTAGTCCCAGAGCTACGGGGATTGTCCTACGAAGAAAGGTTGAGGGAAATCGGCCTGACGACACTGGAGGCCAGGAGGGTCAGGGGAGACATGATAACGACATATAAAATACTGCAAGGAATAGACGAGGTGGATAAAGATGGGATGTTCCAGAGAAGGGACACAGACACAAGAGGTCACAATTGGAAGTTGAAGACTCAGATGAATCAAAGGGATGTTAGGAAGTATTTCTTCAGTCATAGAGTAGTCAAGCCGTGGAATAGCCTAGAAAGTGACGTAGTGGAGGCAGGAACCATACATAGTTTTAAGGCGAGGTATGATAAAGCTCATGGGACAGGGAGAGAGAGGACCTAGTAGCAATAAGCGAAGAGGCGGGGCCAGTTGCTATGACTCGACCCCTGCAACCACAAATAGGTGAGTACAAATAGGTGAGTACACACACACACACACACACATACTTGCATACTCACCCACATACATGGACGCTAGGAACAGGGAATTATTTCTTCAACTTTTGAGTAATCAGGAGTAAGAAGGATCTGGGGAGTGAAGTGATAGAAGAAAGATCGAATATATAGCTTTATAAAAGGTAGAATAAGGCTCTTGATGCCAGGAGAAAGCAGTTTGTTTTATGTTGGTCAGACAGGTAAACGTCTTGAAGTTAGTTTAGCACAACATCACTACTCGATTCAACCAGTGTAGGAATCTAATATCATTTCTGTAATACTCAAATATTCAATAACCATACAAAATGGTCGTAAGCCAGAATTATAGGTCTTAATGCCAGTATTATACGTCCTAATAAGAAATATTCTAGAATCAGGAATTGTATAAAAATTATCATCTTTCACAATATAATAATAGCTTAGGTTTGTTTACACTAGATGGATTTATGAGTGATGTCATTGTACTTATTCTTTTACCCAGTAATTTCATGAATGATCCTGACTGCATTAAATTCCTTGATTCTCAGTGGATACCTGGATCACACGTGGTATCTATATGCTAAATACTCATTGTTTTTTTTACTGTAGACCTATTATAGCCAACAATTCTCAGGGAAATATTACGTATTGTAAGCATTAATTTTCATAGACAGTACATGTGGGATTATGCCCCAGCATCCCCAGGCAGACGTCCTTCCACCTCGACCTCAGAACCGTGTGGGATGAAAGTATGACCTATCTATGGGCTTCTTAATGAATCGGCGGTGAACCCATTTTCTAATGTACGGAAAAATACCTAGATGATTGCCAAATATCAATATTTAAATGTTAAGTCTTTTACATCATATCGAAATTGACAGAATTTTTGATGACTGTAACATAAGCATTATGAAACACATTAGTATTATTAAAATCAAAAGTAAACGCTAAACATACAAGGGTGAAAGAGCGATGCATATTTGGATGTGATAAACATGGAATACGGGAAGATCATAGACCAGTGAGGGTGAGAAGTCTGCAAGAGTCAGTCAATAAGATTAGTAGGGAGACGGTAAATGGGCAAAAATATAATCAAAATTGTTGTGATAAAAAGTTACAGACATAAAATAAAAGTGGATGTGCTTGCAAAAGTAGGGCTGTCAGCGAGGAAGATACATAAGACAAGTGTGTGAGGGCTGTGACGACGTCAGAGATACATCCTGCCTGCCCCGCCATACATAATGTGGAGATATATTGAATAATATCTGTATAACACTGTTCTCCAAGCATTTATATCCATTCTGTAGTACAGAGTCCAGAACTGAACTACGTAATATAGGTGAAGTCTTACTAATGATGTATAGATCTGTTGTATAACTTCTGGACTAATTTTGTTTGTACTTCTTAATATATATATCCCAGTTAGCCTACTAAAAACATTCCATAATAATGGGAAAAACTACGTTTAACCTGGAAACGTTAAATAATTTTGGTAAACTCTTTTGAACTCAGCACAACACGAAAATATTCAGAACACTGGAAAAACTTGCTAAACCCTGGGAAACCTGCAAAACACTGGGAAAATTTGCAAAATACTGAGAAAACCTGCAAAACACTGAGAAAATCTGTCAAACACTGGCAAACCTGATAAACTCAGGGAAGCCTACAAAATACTGAGAAACCTACAACATACTGGGGAAACCTGCAAAACACTGGGGAAACCTGCAAAACAATGGAAAACTTACAAAATACTAGAAAAGCCTGCAAACACTATGAAACACCAGGGAACACTATGAAACACCAGGGAACACTGTGAAACACCAGGGAACACTGTGAAACACCAGGGAATACTATGAAAAACCAGAGAACACTTTGAAACACCAGGGAAAACTATGAAGCACCAGGGAACACCATGAAACACCAGAGAACACTATGAACACAGAGAACACTGTGAAACACCAGGGAATACTACGAATCAACCGGGAACACTATGAAACACCAGGGAACACTATGAAACACCAGGGAACACTATGAATCAACAGGGAACACTATGAAACACCAGGGAACACTATGAAACACTAGGGAACACTATGAAACACCAGGGAACACTATGAAACACTAGGGAACACTATGAATCAACAGGGAACACTATGAAACACCAGGGAACACTATGAAACACTAGGGAACACTATGAAGTACTAGGGAACACTATGAAACACCAGGGAACACTAAGAATCAACAGGGAACACTATGAAACACCAGGAAACACTATGAAACACCAGGGAACACTATGAAACACTAGGGAACACTATGAAACACCAGGGAACACTATGAAACACTAGGGAACACTATGAGTCAACAGGGAACACTATGAAACACCAGGGAACACTATGAAACACCAGGGAACATTATGAAACTCCAGGGAACACTATGAAACACCAGGGAACACTATGAAACACCAGGGAACACTGTGAAACACCAGAGAACACTATAAAACACCAGGGAACACTATGAAACACCAGGGAACACTATGAAACACTAGGGAACACTATGAATCAACAGGGAACACTATGAAACACCAGGGAACACTATGAAACACCAGGGAACACTATGAAACACCAGGGAACATTATGAAACTCCAGGGAACACTATGAAACTCCAGGGAACACCATGAAACACCAGAGAACACTGTGAAACACCAGAGAACACTATAAAACACCAGGGAACACTATGAAACACCAGGGAACACTATAAAACACCAGGGAACACTATGAAACACCAGGGAACACTATGAAACACCAGGGAACACTATGAAACACCAGAGAACACTATGAAACTCCAGGGAACACCATGAAACACCGGGGAACACTATGAAACAGCAGGGAGCACTATGAAACACCAGAGAACACTATGAAACACCAGAGAACACTGTGAAACACCAGGGAACACTGTGAAACACCAGAGAACACTATGATACACCAGAGAACACTGTGAAACACCAGGGAATACTACGAATCAACCGGGAACACTATGAAACACCAGGGAACACTATGAAACACCAGGGAACACTATGAATCAACAGGGAACACTATGAAACACCAGGGAACACTATGAAACACTAGGGAACACTATGAAACACCAGGGAACACTATGAAACACTAGGGAACACTATGAATCAACAGGAACACTATGAAACACCAGGGAACACTATGAAACACTAGGGAACACTATGAAGCACTAGGGAACACTATGAAACACCAGGGAACACTATGAATCAACAGGGAACACTATGAAACACCAGGAAACACTATGAAACACCAGGGAACACTATGAAACACTAGGGAACACTATGAAACACCAGGGAACACTATGAAACACTAGGGAACACTATGAGTCAACAGGGAACACTATGAAACACCAGGGAACACTATGAAACACCAGGGAACATTATGAAACTCCAGGGAACACTATGAAACTCCAGGGAACACTATGAAACACCAGGGAACACTGTGAAACACCAGAGAACACTATAAAACACCAGGGAACACTATGAAACACCAGGGAACACTATGAAACACTAGGGAACACTATGAATCAACAGGGAACACTATGAAACACCAGGGAACACTATGAAACACCAGGGAACACTATGAAACACCAGGAACATTATGAAACTCCAGGGAACACTATGAAATCCAGGGAACACCATGAAACACCAGGAGAACACTGTGAAACACCAGAGAACACTATAAAACACCAGGGAACACTATGAAACACCAGGGAACACTATAAAACACCAGGGAACACTATGAAACACCAGGGAACACTATGAAACACCAGGGAACACTATGAAACACCAGAGAACACTATGAAACTCCAGGGAACACCATGAAACACCCGGGAACACTATGAAACAGCAGGGAGCACTATGAAACACCAGAGAACACTATGAAACACCAGAGAACACTATGATACACCAGGGAACGCCATGAAACACTAGGGAGCACTGTGAAACACCAGGGAACATTATGAAACACCAGGGAACACTGTGAAACACCAGGGAAATTATGAAACACCAGGGAGCACTATGAAACACCAGGGAACACTATGAAACACCAGGGAACACCATGAAACACCAGAGAACACTATGATACACCAGAGAACACTATGAAACACCAGCGAACACTATGAAACACCACGGAACACTATGAAACACCAGGGAACACTATGAAACACCAGGGAACACTATGAAACACCAGGGAACACTATGAAACACCACGGAACACTATGAAACACCAGGGAACACTATGAAACACCAGGGAACACTATGAAACACCACGGAACAGTATGAAACACCAAAGAACACTATGAAACACCAGAGAACACTATGAAACACCAAAGAACACTATGAAACACCAGGGAACACTATGAAACACCAAAGAACACTATGATAACACCCGGGAACACTATGAAACACCAGGGAACACATGAAACACTAGGGAACACTGTGAAACACCACGTAACACTATGAAACACCAGGGAACACTATGAAACACCAGGGAACACTATGAAACACCAGAGAAAACTATGAAAAATCAAGGGAACACTATGAAACACCAGGGAACACTATGAAACACCAGGGAACACTATGAAACACCGGGGAACACTTTGAAACACCAGGGAACACTATGAAACACCAGGGAACACTATGAATCTACAGGGAACGGGAACACTATGAAACACCAGGGAACACTATGAAACACCAGGGAACACTATGAAACACCAGAGAACACTATGAAACACCAGGGAACACTATGAAACACCAGGGAACACTATGAAACACCGGGGAACACTTTGAAACACCAGGGAACACTATGAAACACCAGAGAACACTATGAAACTCCAGGGAACACCATGAAACACCAGGGAACACTATGAAACACCAGGGAACACTATGAAACACCAGGGAACACTATGAAACACCAGGGAGCACTATGAACCACCACGGAACACTATGAAACACCAGGGAACACTATGAAACACCAGGGAACACTATGAAACACCAGGGAGCACTATGAACCACCACGGAACACTATGAAACACCAGGGAACACTATGAAACACCAGGGAACACTGTGAAACACCAGGAAACACTATAAAACACCAGGGAACACTATGAAACACCAGAGAACACTATGAAACTCCAGGGAACACTATGAAACACCAGGGAGCACTATAAAACACCAGGGAACACTATGGAAACACCAGGAACACTATGAAACACCAGGGAACACTATGGAACACCAGGGAACACTATGAATCAACAGGAACGGGAACACTATGAAACACCAGGGAACACTGTGAAACACCAGGGAACACTGTGAAACACCAGGGAACACTATGGAACACCAGGGAACACTATAAAACACCAGGGAACACTATGGAACACCAGGGAACACTATGAAACACCAGGGAACACTGTGAAACACCAGAGAACACTATGGAACACCAGGGAACACTGTGAAACACCAGAGAACACTATGGAACACCAGAGAACACTATGAATCAACCGGGAACACTATGAAACACCAGGGAACAATATGAAGAACCTGGGGACAGTATGAAACACCTGGGAACACTATGAAACACCAGGCAACACTATGATACACCGGGAAACACTATGAAACACCAGGAATCACTACTAAACGTTGGGAAATAACTTCAGGAAACACCGAAAGCGCTGCTTGAAACCAATACCTGACGCTTTTTAAGAACCAGGGAACACCGGGGAACACCGGGGAACACCGGGGAACACCGGGGAGCACCCGAGAACACCGGGGAGCACCCGGGAACACCGGAGAGCACCAGGGAACACCAGGAAACACAGGGAACACCAAACAAAGCTGCATGGTTCCAGGAAATACCAGAGAAGACAGTATGGTATCAGGAAACACCAGGAAATACTAGACAAAACAATATGGTATCAGGAAACACCAGGAGAACGCTTGTATGTAGTGAATCCCTGAGAAAGATTAAGGGTTACCGGCAAACATCTGGAGACACAGAGGAAGATAATTAAGGCACACACTAGAGTACACGTTTTATTGTGACGACGTCTGAATATGTTAATATCTTTACCAAGATATTTAGTTGCAGAAAACCCTAAGCAGTAGGACCCTAGGGAAAGAGTGGAGGAGAGTCGTGGAGCAGAGTCGTGGAGAAGTATAGTGGAGCAGAGTCGTGGAACAGATTCGTGGATCAGTATGATGGAGCAGAGTCGTGGAGGAGAGTCGTGGAGCAGAGTCGAGTAGGAGAGTCGTGGAGCAGAGTCGTGGAGTAGAGTTGTGGAGCATAATGGTGGAGGAAGTTAGTGGAGAAGCGTCGTTGTAGTGTCATAGTAGACTGGATGGGTGTCGTGATCAAGTTTTAACTCGGATTGCTTTTATTGTGGTCAAAGTGTTGGGTGGACAGTGAAGTGTTTGGTCAGGGTTATCATAAGGGAAAGACATAGGTGCAGGTAGATTTTGGTAGGGCTAACGTGGTAGGTTAGTAGTTCTCTTATTAGATATTATGGTGGAAGTGAAGATGTATAGGGGTGAGATCAATTTAATGATGTGATTATTGTTAGGGTGGTAGGTGAGGGTTGTTGTGTTGGAGGTGATCGTAGTAGTCATTGCAACAGTCAGTGGTCGAGAAATTTCAGTTGGATGGAGGTGGTGGTGGTGGTGGTGATGTTGGTGGTTGTAGTGGAGGTCGTATTCGCAATAGGGAAAAGAGTAAATTTTGGTGAGGAAAAAGTTGTAGTGTGGGTGACGTTATACGTGGATCAGGTCATGGTTGGAGTCGCGGTGGGAAGAGAATTCTTAGAGAAGGGAGACAGGTGTGGTTGAGTTATAATAGAGGGGAGGTTTGCAAAGCATTAGTGCTTTTGTTCGGATAATGGTCGTGATACTGAAGTGGTTCTTAAGCAATGGTGAGCATGTTGTGAGTTGTACTCGTAATATAGACTGTTTTGTCTGCTGGGTTGGTTGTTATGAATGAGGAGCCGAAGCAATCCGGTTAATGGGGGCGATAGCGTTCATGGTTTAGAATGGTCTTTGTAACACGCTGGCCCAGTGGCTAACGCGATGGTCTGGAGTTCTGAGACTCTCTGATCGCGGGTTCTAACCCCGCCCGTGGTATGGTTTGTAACGTGCTGGTTATTATTCATTTGTGTTCTTCTCATGGGGCAGTTAGCGAAGAATGGGTGCCCATTGTTCAAGTGAGTCTTAGCAGTCATTTTGGTAGGAGTGTTAGCATGGATTCTTGGCTGTGAAACAGGGACAGTGGTACCTTGGTATACGTCCAGCTCCCAACTCGAATAATTATGTAAGTGTAATTTTGTAAGTGTTTATAAGTGCATTTTAGGGGGTCTGAAACGGATTAATCTACTTTACATTAGTCCTTTTTTTTTTTTTTTTTTTTTATTATCACACTGGCCGATTCCCACCAAGGCAGGGTGGCCCGAAAAAGAAAAACTTTCACCATCATTCACTCCATCACTGTTTTGCCAGAAGGGTGCTTTACACTACAGTTTTTAAACTGCAACATTAACACCCCTCCTTCAGAGTGCAGGCACTGTACTTCCCATCTCCAGGACTCAAGTCCGGCCTGCCGGTTTCCCTGAATCCCTTCATAAATGTTACTTTGCTCACACTCCAACAGCACGTCAAGTATTAAAAACCATTTGTCTCCATTCACTCCTATCAAACACGCTCACACATGCCTGCTGGAAGTCCAAGCCCCTCGCACACAAAACCTCCTTTACCCCCTCCCTCCAACCCTTCCTAGGCCGACCCCTACCCCGCCTTCCTTCCACTACAGACTGATACACTCTTGAAGTCATTCTGTTTCGCTCCATTCTCTCTACATGTCCGAACCACCTCAACAACCCTTCCTCAGCCCTCTGGACAACAGTTTTGGTAATCCCGCACCTCCTCCTAACTTCCAAACTACGAATTCTCTGCATTATATTCACACCACACATTAGTCCTTATGGGAACAAATTCGTTCGGTACTTGAAGAGATCGTCACTTGAACAACCTTCTGGAATTAATTAAGGTCGTATACCGAGGTATCACTGTAGATAAAACTAGGTATCTGACGCAATCATGTAAGCACGTCACACAAGGTGTCTTTTCATTCAGAAGTGTTTGACTTTATGCAGGTATCACGAAAGGTGTCTGAAATTCTGCAGATGTCATGAAAGGTGTCGAAAAAGAAAATTATGTACAGTTCAGAACATTTACTAAAGGAAATGTTTCGCCACGAGTGGCTTCTTCAGTTCTAATACACAGACAACTATGAAAATGAGTATAAATAGTGGCAGGAGTCAGGTGGAGTGTCGCGTGGGTAGAGGTAGTAGTAATAGTAGTAGTAGTAGTGGTAATAGTAGTAGTAGTAGTAGTAGTAATGAAACTGTGGTGAGACGGGTAGAGTTAGAGAAGGACCTGTTGATGTCATGCTACAGAGGTCTCCAGAATTGGTAATAATCATGTTGATTAGCAATTTTGAGATACTGTAACTACCGGACTTTTGATGGATAGTGTTACTGACGGTAATTAAAGCAGCTTCTATGCACTTTCACCGTCTTAAATTGTCTTGTTTAATTACTATTGACTCTCACTGATTTTCATGAGGTGTCCAACATCGTCCCTATGTTGAACACACGCGTTTTCACGATCATCATTTCTGCAAGAGCTTTTGTGTTATCCTAATGTGCAGAGATCTGGCTGTTTTTTAACGACATATACTTTGTCACACACCCCACATGGTATAGTGTATATTCCTGAACTTGTGCCAGTATGTATTTCCTGTGTGAGGTGCTGGAACATGAAAGTGGCTGCCCTTTGGTCCCTGGTGGTGTCGATGTGTCTGGAACCCAGTTCTTCAAGGAAACGTGCGGCATTTTTTCCCTATGATCCCAAGGGCTCTGATCCCACTGGAACAAATTTATACAGTTGGCTAAGGTCCCTGTACCTGGCGATTTTGTACTCCTCCCAGTGACCAGCAGCTTCTCCCTGTGATAGATGTAGGCGTCAGCCAGGTATAGTCCCATGCCAAGAGCTTGCCATTCTTCCAAGGATAGATGGTGATCCCGCCAGGGTGGTTGGCTAAGTTGTGAGTATTGTTGGCTATTAGTAATTGGGGCTCTCTCTTGGTTGGGCATTCAGCTGTAGCAAGGCTTCTCTTTATAATGTCGTTGACTTCATTGTGTATTGCGTGCCATCCCTTGGTTTTGGAACCGTTAAGACCATGTAGACCATGTTGCTCTGCTTGCGCATCACCGCAGATACACGTTTATGCCGTGAAAATTTGGGCAGCAAGGTGGAGAGCCACTGCGTGTTCCCATTGCTGAAATGGGAACTTCTTGGAGGAAGTCCCAAAAGTGATATGCCCTTACAGCTTGGAGACAGGCAGTTTCACAGTCTGATGTTAGAGCCCTAAGCATGTTGGCAAGCAACATACATAGGGCTGCACTGCACTAGCCAAGGAGCCGAACCCATGCTGGTTTGGTCGGTCTCATGGTGAGCGAAAATACTTGACGCCTTAGACCATTAGACCACACAATCCTTAAAAATGGTGCATCTAGCCAAGCTAGATTTTGTACCCACCATCGAAGGATATATGGTGGTGTGGACGCCTCTGAGCTAATTTTATTCTACTTATGCAAGTGCTGGATGAAATACACACAACCGAGGAAGAGGTGAAGAAGATGCTATGTGATCTTGATACCTCAAAGGCGGTGGGACTGGACAACATTTCTCCGAGGGTCCATAGAGAGGGAGCAGAGATGCTGTGTGTGCCTCTAACAAAAATCTTCAACATATCCACTGAAACTGGGCAACTACCTGAGGTTTAAAAGATGTCAATGGTATTTCCAATTTTTAAGAAAGGAGACAGGCATGAGGCATTAAATGACAGACCTGTGTCACTGACTTGTATGCTAAGTCATGGAGAAGATTATCAAGAGGAGATTGGTGGAGCACCTTAAAGGACAAAAGCTTATAAACGATAACCAGCACGGTTTCAGGGAAGGAAAATCCTGTCACAAATCTACTGGGGTTTTATGACAAGGTAACGGAAGTAAGACACGAGAGAGTGGGGTGGATAGACTGCATTTTTTTGGACTGCAAGAAGGTCTTCGGCACAGTTCCACACAAGAGGCTAATGTATGCACTAGAAGATTAGGCACACATAACAGGAAAGGCACTGCAAAGAATTGGAGAATATCTGACAGGGAGGCAACAGTAAGTCACGGTAAGTGACGATGTGTCAGTGTGTGTTGAACGGGGTTCTATAGGGGCCAGTTCTAGGACCTGTGATTCTTTTGGTACATGTGAATGATATGACGGAAGGGATAGACCCAGAAGTGTCCCTGTTTGCAGATGATGCGAAGTTAATAAGGAGAAATAAATGAGATGAAGATCAGGCAGGACCACAAAGAGACCTTTACAGGCTACAAGCCTGGTCTAGTAACTGGCTCCTTGAATTTAACTCTGCCATATGCAAAGTCATGACAATTGGGAAAGGGCAAAGAAGACCGCAGACAGAGTATAGCCTAGGTGGCCAAAGACTGCAAACCTCACTTAAGGAAAAGGATCTTGGGGTGAGTATAATACCAAACACTTCTCCTGAGGCGCACATCAGTCAGATAACTGCTGCAGCATACAGGCGTCTAGCAAACCTAAGAATTGTCGACAGCCATTTCTGTCTGCTAGTTTCATATTGCGCGGCACTCTGGTGCTGCCCTCTCTAGGCCTACCCAGGTCAGTGGGTCTCTGGGCCCACTCTCTCTCACTTCACGGCCCACTGACTCGAGAGGTACAAGCGCTCACCCTCCATGGACTGGCTATCGGACATTCCCTCAATTTGCCCGTTGTGTACTCACTCCTATCCAATTAAAACCAAACTAGTCTACGGCCGTATCATTGCTACCTACGCTACCTCAATCGGCCCTAAACTGCTGTTCAACAGCAAGTACAGCAATAACAGTGGTAGCAGCGGTGGGATACAAACCTACCGCTGGCACCAGGACCAAGGCAAAAAGTCACTTGCACACACCACCTCCAGCACCACCTGCTAAGCGCGTGGTGACTTGCTTTAATTGTGGCAAACGCGGGCATTACCGATCCGAATGTTACAAACCTAATACCCCGCGAGGTAACCGCCACCGTCCCCACGCTCAGTATCGAGAGGGAGTCTACATGTACCACAACACTTACGGTCAAACTTCTAACGAGAGCTACAAGCTGCGAAGTATCCTGTCAGAGCAGCAGAGTAAGCATTCGTTACACAATACACGTACTAGCAGGAGCCTGTCCACTAGTTCGGGGAAAGAGGCGCATCCGAGAAATCAGTGAAGGACATAGTAACCCTGTTGGAGTCGCTGTATTCCGTACCTGTCCGCAATGCGTGCGCTGCCCTGGGCAGTGATACGCTTGCCGACAGTGAGGAAACAGAGTGCCCTGATATTGTTGCCGAGACTCATACCATACCTTCCAGGTCGAGCCTCGCAATCAAGAGTCGAGCCTCTAGCAGCTGTGACTCCAGGGATTTCGTAGGCCTGTCATGCCTTCACGTTCGGTATGACAACCAGTGTGGACCGCTCGTTGAGTCCACTGTTCACCGTAAGCCTGTTCAGCTTTTCCTCGATACAGGTTCGTTGGTTAACATCGTCCGTTCCACTCTCTTCCATGACATTGGCCTTCACGCGGCCATGTTGACGGAGTCGTCTGTCATTCAGACCTTGAGAGGAGTCTCAGGTAGTCCTCTGACGGTTCGTAGTCATACAATGTTAGAATTTGTGGTTCGGGGTCACAAGCTGTCCGCAAAATTCTTAGTCGTTGATGATATTGTTTTCCCTGGCGAACTGCTTATAGGGTTTAAAACCATGGAAGACCTTAGGATCCACTTAGATTCAGCTGAGTGGAAAGCAGATTTTAATGGAATGGATGTGCCCTTCTGGGGCGTGCGCTCTGTCTTGGAGTATGCACAGTGTCTGGAATCGTTGGAAACCGATGGTTTCCATAGCACATTCTCCCCGAGGTCGGTCTCTTGTCCTGACCAACCTCGCAAGAGAGCTCATTGCTCGTCACATCCTGGCCATCAGCACTTAGTTACCAGTGGAACCCAGTCTGGGGACGCCCAGTCTAACCTTCGCTCTGACTCTAGCGTTGTTGTAGAGAAGAACAGTTGTCAAGCCGCAGCCTCCCTGTCGGCAGGCGACTGTCTGACTCGTGTCATGGTATCAGCGAGCAGAGTTACAGCTTGTACAAAGTATGACGTCACTTTGTCAGCGAACTCGCTCACTCCTGTTATGGTGTACGTGAGCAGAGCTTTTGCAGAACATGTGCTAGTTGACAATGGCATGTGCCGAGTTAAGGGCCACTCCCTTGAACCGTCCTTGCACACAGTGCAACATGGTAAGTTGCAAGTCCTTGTTGTCAACATGCACAGTCGAGAATTTTCCCTGTGGAAGAATACCTCACTTGTCAATCTTGTTAGATTCCCTCTCCCGGTGAGAGTGGAGGGTGAAGTCCCAGTTGATCTCGTAAGTGCAGTTCTCCCAGGCGAGTCTGCTGCTGACTCTTCCGACACCCGGCCAGTGCAGGAAGATGATCTAACTATGACTATCCTAAAGAGGTCCCAAAACTTCTCCAGGTTCTCAGTCGTGCACGTTCTGCAGTCGCGCTAGATAGTGAGTCGATGGGTTTGACCCCACTGATCTCTCACCGTATTCCACTTGACAAAGGTACTAAACCCATTTTATGTACCCGCATATCGCCTGCTGCATGCGCAAAGAGTCTTCACTGAAGAACTCATTACAAGGATGCTCTGTGTTGGAGTTATTGAGGAGTCCAATTCCCCGTGGAATGCTCCTCTCATTCTGGTTCCTAAGATAGACGGAACCTGGCGCCTTGTTATTGATTACAGGAAACTGAATGCGTGTACAATCCCAAACCGATTTCTGTTGCCAGTTCTGAACTACCTGTTACAGAACATCGGTGATAATAAGGTTTTTTTGACTCTTGATCTTCTTCAAGGGTTTTGGCAGATCCCCCTCGATGACCAGAGCAAAGAGTTGACAGCTTTCTCTACGCCAACCGATCATTACCAGTTCAGGTGGATGCCCTTCAGTTTGCACGGAAGCCCAATCACGTTTAGTCGTTTGATGACGACAATTTTCCGTACTCTCCTAGGTGGCACGCTCATGGTCTACGTAGATGATCTCA
Organism: Cherax quadricarinatus; assembly: GCF_026875155.1. Lineage (NCBI taxonomy): Eukaryota > Metazoa > Arthropoda > Malacostraca > Decapoda > Parastacidae > Cherax > Cherax quadricarinatus. The sequence continues at coordinate 41,715,972 of NC_069436.1, read as the reverse complement.
TAGTCATGTCGCAAGTTGTCCCGACACATCTCGAGAAACTTGACAGAGTATTGGACAGGCTAGCTCAGGCAAACCTTAAGGTAAAGCTCTCCAAATGTCATTTCCTCCGGAAGGAAATAAAATTTCTGGGTCATGTAGTGACTCAGAATGGCATAAAGATGGACCAGTCTAAAATCTCTGCCATGCAGAAATTCCTTAGAACTGTGACGGCGGATGCAGTTCCGTCCTTCATAGGCCTGGCGGGTTTCTACCGCACCTTCATTGCCGGTTTCTCGACCATTGCTGCACCCCTGACATGCTTGCTCAAGAAGGATGCCCCTTTTGAGTGGACTTATGATCAAGAACGAGCTTTTGTCACTCTCAAGAACGAGTTAACATCAGCCCCAGTCCTTAGATTCCCTGACTTCACCAAGGCATTTACCTTGACGACTGATGCCAGCAAAGTTGGCATTGGTGCAGTCTTGTCACAGGAATCTAATGGTAAGCAACAGCCTATTGCCTATGCTAGCCGTGTCCTTACTAAAGCGGAAGTCAATTACTCAGTGACAGAGCTAGAAGCTTTAGGCATTGTGTGGGCCTTGAGTCATTTTCGGGATGTCATCTACCATTATCCTATCAAGATTTACACAGATCATCTACCTTTATTGGCCCTTTTCGCTAATAAGAACCTCTCAGGAAAGCATGATCGGTGGTCCCTCACGTTCAACGACTACAACCCTGAAATTTGCTATGTCCTAGGCAAGCAAAATGTTGTAGCTGATGCCCTGTCGAGGCATATAGTATTCGTGAGTGTCGACAAATCGTTCTCTGTAGAGGATCTTGAGAGAGCCCAACGGCAGGACCCTGTGTGGTCTCCAGTGCTTCGTTTCCTGACCAAGGAAGACGTTGACTTACAGGTCAAGCCTCCCGTTCCACTGAAGGATTTGGTGGTCAGCCAAGGAGTACTGTGCCGTGTTACACAGCTGGTGGGCCCCGGCAGAACCATATATCAACTGTTGATACCGGAGTCCATGATACCAGCTACTCTTAGGTTGATCCACGATGTCCCAGGTGTAGCGCTCCCTGGGAAGGACCGCAGTATCAAACAGGCACGAATGAAATATTTCTGCCTAAGATGGCAGCGGACATTGCCAAGCATGTACACCAGTGTGTTGTTTGCCTACAGCACAAGGGTACCGTTACAGATCCTAACCCCATTCTAAAGTATCCCATTACAAAGGAGCCCTGGGAGAGAACTTCTGTCGACCTGTTGACGAACTTCCCGACCTCGGAGAAGGGAAATAAGCACCTGCTTGTAATGGTAGATAACTTGACTCGGTACAGTGAATTAGTACCCATTCCTGACAAAACTGCCGAGACTGTTGCTAATGCTTTCCGTGAGCATGTCGTTCTCCGTCATACCTGCCCACGTGCCCAAGCGCCAGTAGCTCCATGCCACCCAGCGAGCAATGGTCTTGCTGAACGTACAAATTGCGAAGTCCTGGAGGTGCTCAGGGTAACCGATAATCCAAGTTGTACTACATGGGATGAGGCTATCCCAGATGTTCGGTGTACATTAAACTCCTCCCTCAACAGCTCGATCGGTGAGACACCTCATTTAGCTTTGTTTGGCTATGACAAGCGCTTACCGTACGAAATTCTGTTCGCTCCGCCTCGACCTACTTACGACACTGATAACCCCAGTGTAGTAAAGATGCGGACCACGCAGCTTCTTTTCCAGTGGGTATGAGAGAACCTTATGAAAGCTACTGATAGGTTCACATCTGAGCGCAATGCCCTCGCCAAGGAAAGCAAAGTGGAACCAGGTTGCAAACTTATGTTGCTCAACCCGGCGCAGACTCCAGGTATGCATAAACTTGTTCCTAAATTCGTGGGTCCTTACCGTGTCCTCGACAGCTTCGTGGCAATAAGTTCGAGGTGAGGGAGATTGCTACTGGAACTATCAAAAAAGCCCACCTTGATCACATGAAGTATGTGGACCACGTGCAGGCCGAAGCAGAGCTGGATTCGCGTGCATTGCAAAGCCACAATCAGACCAATGCTATGGACAACCCGTCTACTTCTCCTCCCACTACTACTGTTACTGATGACAGCCCAGTAAGGCTCCATGCTTATGGTCTGCGAGCCAGGAGAATAGTACATTTCTGTGACATTCACGTACCTACTGACTTGTCTGACTCCTACGATAGCTATGTTAATTGTTTGCTTGCACAAATGGGTATAAATGCACACACATTGCATAGTTAGTTGATAACGGAGTAAGGGTGGACAACATCATGTAAATATGTAAATAATTTTAGAAGGGTACCCAGAGTATAATGAATTCCATGGACATAGTATTATTGTGGGTATGTGCACCCAGTGTCTCTTTTAAAGCCTGTATTACTGTCAGGGCCGGTGACGCCTTCGAGTCATGTCACACCTTAGGAAATGCTACCGTCAGTCATTGTTTGCAGATGTGAGGGTGCAACAGTGTTCATAGACAAGTAGTCAAGCCTGATGTTCAGCCCTGCGGAAAACCTGTATATAGAAGATTTTAGTTCCAGTGCTGACGTCTCCTGGCTCTGTCCTCGATGAAGCTGCGCGGGCAACCCAGTTTTCTCTTCCCTCAGGATGGGAGAGTTTTTTTTTTTTGGCCTGCTGCAGTGAATGTCGATTTTTTTTTATTTAGGAGTGAGCGAAAGCCAGTCCCTCCCTGGGGTAACTATTGTAAATAATTCTTTCACACCTTCGGTGCCCACCAGTATTGTCTCGTCGGGACGACGCGAGGTGCGTGGCCGAGCAAATGTCGACAGCCATTTCTGTCTGCTAGTTTCATATTCCACGGCACTCTGGTGCTGCCCTCTCTAGACCTACCCAGATCAGTGGGTCGCTGGGCCCACTCTCTCTCACTTCACGGCCGACTGACTCGAGAGGTACAAGCACTCAACCTCCACGGACTGGCTATCGGTCATTCCCTCACTTTGCCCATTGTGTACTCACTCCTATCCAATTAAAGTCAAACTAGTCCACGGCCGTATCATTGCTACCTACGCTACCTCCATAGTGTTCTGATACTTCAGTATGGAATTTTTCAAGACTCTGTATGTCAGGCTCATATTGGACTATGCAGCACCTGTTTGGAATCCACACCTGGTCAAGCATGTCAAGATATTAGAGAAGTGCAAAGGTTTGCAACAAAACTAGTCCCCGAACTAAGGAGATTGTCCTAGGAAGAAAGGTTAATTAAGGGAAGTCTGCCTGGCGATATTAGAGGAAATTAGAGTTAAGGGAGACTTGATAACGACATATCAAATACTGCGAGGAATTGACAAGGTGGACAAAGACAAGACGTTCCAAAGATGGTACACAGAAACAAGGGGTCACAATTG
>NC_069436.1:41665101-41707601 GCF_026875155.1 Cherax quadricarinatus | reverse complement strand
AGCTTTTTTCCCCACTCATGTTTTCTTTACGAGTCGCTGGAAAATCGTGTCTTTTTTTCCCCTTATCAATTCCCCGCAGTACTTAAAATGCCATTATCATGTCCCCCCCCGGGCCCCCCTGTGTGGTGTTGTGTGGGGGTGGGTAGAACTCACCTAGTTTACTCACCTATTGAGGTTGCGGGTCGAGTCCGAGCTCCTGTCCCCGCCTCTTCACTTGTCGCTACTAGGTCACGCTCCCAGACCGAGGGGGGGGTGTGAGCTTTAACATAGCACTGCTTAAAGCAATTAAGGATCCTGCCTCCACTACATCGCTTCCCAAACTATTCCACTTACTGACTACCGTGCTGAAGAAATACTTCCTAACATCCCTGTGAGTCATCTGTGTCTTCACTTCCAAACTGTGTCCCTCCTTGTTTATTACGTGTCCAATCTCTGGAACATCCTCCTTGTCACCTTTCAATTGCCTCTCAGTATTTTGGTATGACGTTATCAGTGTCCCCCCCTATCTCTCCTGTCCTCCAGTGTCGTCAGGTTGATTTCCCCTTAACCTCTCCCTCGTAGGACTACATCTTAGCTCTGGACTAGTCTGTTGCAAACCTTTGCACTTTCTCTAGTTTCTTTACGTGCTTGGATTGGCAGGTGTGGTTCCAAACTGTGCCGCATACTCCAATACAGGGCCTAACGTACAACGGGTGTAGCAGGTCTCTGAATGATTCCCATATTAAGATGTCGGAATGCTGTTCTGAGGTTAGCTAGTCCCATAAGCTGCAGCAGTTATTTGGTTGAGGGCGCTTCAGGAGATGTGCCTGGTGTTATACTCACCCCCAAATCTATTTCCTTGAGTGAGGTTTGTAGTCTCTGGCCCCCTAGACTGTACTCCGTCCTGCGGTCTCTTTGCCATCCCCAATCTTCATGAATTTGAATTGGTGGATTAACTCCAGGAGCCAGTTTGCTGTACAGGTCTGCAGCCTTCCAGATCCCACTGTAGTTCTGCCTGTCTTCGATCCGAGTGATTCTTCTCATCACCTTCACGTCATTCTGCAAAAAGGGACACCTCAGAGCCATTCCTTCCGTCATGTCGTTCACAAATAACCCATAAACAGCACAGTCCAGACTGACACCTGTGGGACCCCCGCTGTCACAGGTGCCCACTCTGACACCTCGCTCACGTACCATGGACTCCTGCAGACCTTCCTGACAAGTATTCAATGACCTTTGTAGTGCCTTCCCTGGTTATCCCTGCATGTTCCTCTCCATTTTTGCACCAATCTCTTGTGTGTAACGTGTCAAACCGCCTTCTTGCAGTCCAAGAAAAATGGCAATCCACCACCCCTCTCTCTCTGTCTACGCTGTCACCATGTCATAGAACTCCATTAGGTTTGTGACACAGGATTTCGCCGTCCCTGAAACCATGTTGGCTGCTGTTGAGAGATCGTTCCTTCTAGGTGTTCACCACTCTCTCTTCTGATAATCTTCTCCATGATTTTGCATGTCCCCCTATATACAAGTCAGTGGTACACTGAGGTCTGTAGTTTAATGCATCATGTCTGTCTCCTTTTTTTAAAGATTGGGGGACAACATTTGCTGTCTTCCAAGCCTCAGGCCATCTCCCTTTTTCGATAGATGTATTGAATATTGTGTTATGGGTACACATAGCGCCTCTGCTCCTCTCTCAATACCCTGGGAGAATTATCGGCCCATTGCCTTTGAGGTATCTAGCTCCCTCAGAAGCCCTCTTCATTTCTTCCTCGGTTTTGTGTGCACTGTGTCCATCACATGGTTGTGGTGCCCCACCTCTCTCCGTCTTTCGGAGCCCTCTTCTGTCTCTTCTGTGAACACTTCATTGAATCTCTTGTTGTGTGTTTGTGTGTGTGTGTACACACCTATTTGTACTCAACTAATTTGTGGTGAATGGGTCGAGACTCAGCACCAGGCCCTTGAGTGAGTGGGGGGGGGGTGTCCTGAACATACATGTCCTTATTCACATTGTGTGTAATGTGTGTCTGTGTGTGTGTGTGTTGGTGTGTCCCTAGCTTACGGTGTCAATGGCTCAAAGTGTGTGTGTTCCTGTACAACTGTGCCATCTAGTATCAGCATGTAATATCCACCTATTGCGATGGAATAAAAGCTTTAATCTCTCTCTCATCTCTCTCTCTCTCTCAATCTCTCTCCTCTCCTCTCTCTCGCATCTCTCCTCTCTCTCTAATCTCCTCTCTCTCTCCACTCGGTCTCTTCTCTCTCTCCTCTCTCTCTCTCTCTCTCTCTCCCTCCACTCTCTACTCTCTCTCTCTCTCATCCTCTCTCTCTCTCTCTCTCCTCTCTCTCTCCTTCTCTCTCTCAAGTCTCTCTTTCACTCCTCACTCTCACTCTCATCTCTCTCTCTCTCTCTCTCTCTCTCCTCCTCTCCTCTTCCCCCTCTCACTCCTCTCTCTCCTCTCTCTCTCTCTCTCTCTCTCTCTCTTTCTTGTTCTCTGGTATAGGAATCGATGAGGGAGGGAGAGAGGGAGAAACCAGCTGGCCACAACACTCCAGTGAGACTAGGAATTTAAACAAATTAATCCAGCTGAGAGAAACCAACTGCGGCAAACCATCTGGGTGAATGAAAAGGTTTTACACAAATTCTCGCACTGTATTCCAACTAAGGGACGAATTATCCACATACGCTTTATCCGAAAATAAAGACAATATTGATGTCAGTAAATCTCGGTTTCACTCATAAAATACAATTTAACAGCATGAAACCTGTACTGTTTATGTTAATTTTAATAGTCTCAATATAAAAAAATGTTTAGTGTGGCTATGTATAGAAATTGTAAATTATGGAAACAGGGAAGATATATTCGGTGTAGTAAATCGTTCCCTAAACTAATCACCAGGATTTAGCCCGGATTTATGGCGAAATTAAGGCTATTTGAAAGAACAAAAAAATCAATATTAGTTGGTGGATATAAAGCTCCATACATTAACTAGAACACTCGTTCAGTAAACCAGGTGTTCACAAGACTGTTCAGCGTTATTTCGGACAACTTTTTAACTCAAATTCTCATGGATTCTCGCTGTAATATATTTACTTTGACCACAGATTGTGACCTGATCCAGTCAAGTCAGAGACTCGGAAATTGTTATCACAACATAATTCATTTAAAAATAAATACAGACTTAAGATGCAAAATAATACTTAGGTAACCATAGATACTGCAGGAGTCAATATTGGTGTCCAGGAGTCATAACAATTCCCGAGTTATTATCTGAGTTTACCTGGAGAGGGATTCCCGGGATAAACACCCCCGCGGGCCATTCGGGAAGTCCTGCAGACCAGCCTCAGGTAATCAGGTCTGATCAACCCGCTGTTACTGGTGAGAGATTACAAGGTGGAACCTCAATATATATATATACATATTATAAATTAATATCTATAATATATTATTATGTTTTTATATATAACATATATATATATATATATATATATATATATGTAATGTATAATATAATATATATATATATAATATATATAAATCATATATATATCTCTTATATTATATAGAGCGAGCGAGCGACGAGAGAGCGAATATAGATATATATATATGCAGTAAATGCAAACTGTTTACAGACAGATTGCAAACCTTGGGCCAAATAAATTAAAATTTAATTAATTTCATTAGTCATTTGTATTTCTGATAACGTACTTCTTGAAAGCTTCTCTTAAGAACATAGGGGAATTAAATGGAGCGTTTTTTTTTTGTTTAAATAAACCAGCAGGCAAAACGTCTGCTTGCAAAGGTGAAGTAAAAATCTCACCACTCTAAGAACTAGTAAGAAAAGTCACAATTTTTATAACATAATTTATATAATCTATTGCTGTGGTATAACTTCTTCAGTCTAAAGGCATTTTATAACGACAATGCTGGTTCAGCATAAGAACTAGAACTCTGCTTATAACGTTACAAAACTTAAGCTGTTAAACACATAATGTTTATAAATACTTTCCTGATGGAAAGAACTTGTGTCTTTGATCGCTGTGAATCACTAATTTCATCAATGCACATAACTCACATAACAATTTTCTCGTATCTAAAATAAATAAATAAATGTAACCTATTAGAAATAATGCATTAAATGTAATAATAAATTACATTTTTAAATACATTCCAATTTACCAGGTCATAGGATTTTTTTTTTTATCCTTGCACAGGATGGATATTGGTTCCCAATAAACTTTCCGCTTCGATGGCAAAATGTAAGAGAGAGAGAGAGAGAGAGAGAGAGAGAGAGAGAGAGAGAGAGAGAGAGAGAGAGAGAGAGAGAGAGAGAGAGAGAGAGAGAGAGAAGGTGAAAGAAAAAATAGAAAGAGGAGAGAGAGACAAAGATAATAAGGCAGGATAGGCAGGATGAAGTAAAGGTTGTGGTCCCAGATAAAGTGAGCCCAAGATTGCTGAGTGGATGTGCAGCCCATTTAGCGTCATCTCTAAATCGTATCTAACAACATTGCCTAGCAGAGTGTATATGGCCTTTTCAGAGCAGTATCAAACGTAGTCATTATTCACAAAAATAAGAACAGAGCGTAAATCGGCTAATGAAGACAAATGTCACTCCTGTCAATCTCCGCAAGATTCTTGGAACAATAATCTCACGACAGATTACGCTGAGAGAGCTCGACAACCACTCACTTCTTTTGTGACCATCAATATGTGTTCCCGGGCAGATTACAGCGTTTTCGGACTACTTCTCCACTTCTTTGTTCCATCAATAAGGGTAACGGCAGATGACAGCAATTAATTCGACCAACCACTCACAATCTTTGTGACCGTCAATAAGGCTTCAGAAAAGATTACTCTGCTGCAATGGACATTGTTGGTACTATCGACCGAGAATGGCACTTGGGACTCCTGGCAAAACTGCAAGTGCTTGGAGTCGCTACCTCTGCTCTATGTCTCCTCAGTGATCTTCAAACTAGATCTCTAAGCGTAGTTCTCGATGGGATATAATCAACAAGACACTCTATTGGTGCTAATGTTCCACAGGGAAGTGAGCTTTGGCTTTTGTTATAAAAGGCCTACTTCAATGCCACTCAACTTACCCATAATCTCATACTGATGCAGATGACTGCACTCTGATATTTACTTATCGGAGAGAAGAAATGCCAGCTGCTCTAAGTTACATCAATTACCAGCTTACAGCTATAGCAGCATGGTGGAGACGATGGGCTAGTTACTTTAGCCTCCTGAGAAACACACTAGAGTGGATGAAGGTCTCTAGCCACCATGATGTAAAGCGGAACAATAGTAAGAATATTAAATAGTGTTTTGCTACCCGGGGATGAAGCTTAATCCTTGGGAGGAAATTTTACTCCAAACTGATTAGAAGAACCATGTTGTAAATCTTGCAAAACAAAAAGGCAAAATACTTATACGACTAGAAGAATCTGACACTCTGCCAACAACAGAGGTTGCAAGAAACTTGCACTAGTCACATGTTTGGCTTCATACCTGAGATGCTTTACTTTCCTTTGCTTGGATTGCCTGCCCTCTGACTCATCTGTGACTTTTTCACGCGAATAGAAACAGAGCAAGACTACTCATCTCTCGCCTGGACCCAGCCTGAATCAATCTGCCTTTCAGTAGAACCTTGATCAAAGTGGTGGCCTACTATTATTGTACAAGGATAAATATTTTCTAGATATCACACTTGGATCCACTCATTGACGCATGAAAAATTAGGGAGTTTTCCAAACAACAATAAAAATGGGCATTAAAATGAGCTGTTGCAGATAACAGTTCATGGAGACGGTTGTAAACAAATTTAAGGAATCATAACCTAACATTGCAAAACTTTGGACAGAGAGAGAGAGAGAGAGAGAGAGAGAGAGTAAGGAGGGTCTAATGTGAGTAATCATTTCTCACCTAGTTGTGGGAGTAAGCATAGCTGCGCAGTGTTCGGAGCTTGCCTCCGCTTCACAAAGATTTTTATAATACGTGTAAGCCTTCTGAAGAAATCCTTATTCTTATTTCATCCCTCGCCTGTATTATTTACATAAACCTCCGTCAGCCTGCTAGGCAAATCACACCCGTTGTCAGGAGGCTGGCTACTGTAAAACACAAGGCTTGGAGAAGTACAAAACTATCGCGAACTAAAATATGATAGGAGCCTCCCCAAGAGCAAGCCTTTTCAAGGACGCCACACTAAACTTATGGGTGACACAAAAGAAAAACATTGCATCTTGAAGAGTTGGCTCTTAAACCTGTGGTCCATAGCCTAGGACCAAACAGGTTTAACATGATGACAATAATCCACCTCTTAGTAGAAAAGATAAATAAAAATGGCATGAAATGCCGACGCGATGGAGACACTAATACAGTTTAATACCATCCTTTATTGACAATATTTCACCAAAACAGAAGGCTTTATTAAGTCATAAAGTGATCTATCTGGGGAAAGACAAAAATGTAAACACACCACACACAACAATCACACACACACACACACACACACACACACACAAGAATGGAATGAAGAATGAATGGAAAAGCAATGTAAAACTTTGGTGAGCTTTACGTGAAAATGGAGAAGGAATGCAGGCAGAGAAAAAGAAATATGAGTCGCATGCTTAAGCCCTAGAAGCGAGATACAGGCAAACTTGAAGATGAGGTAAGTAGTGCTTAAAGCGGCTGAGCCGGCCGTATGGGCTGACGCGGTAGGGGCTAAGCGGTGTTAATCCTGAATGGCTTCTGTGCCACGACGCCCGCGCGCCGCCCGAGCGCCAGCCTCGCCAGTGCTGACCCGCGAACACTTGAACCACACCGCCTCGACACCTCACCCTCAACCACCTCACCCTCGACCACCTCACCCTCTGACCTCACCTCCCCTCAACACACACTCACCCTCGACAACTCGCCCTCAACCCCCCACCCACGCCCCCCACCCACACCCCACACCCGAGCGCCTGCATGCCCCTCAACGCCCGCCCGCCGCGCCCGTCGCGCCCGCCCGCCCTTCTGCAGCTGCCTTCCTCCACGTCGTCCGGATCGCCCACGCCCCCAAAAGTTTTCGAATGTTTTTTTTTAATTACATTTTCTTGTGCTCTTCAACTCCTGGATCAAGTTTTTTGAGGTTTCCCCTACTCCCACTTTCAACCCTAATAAAAAGTAAAAATAAAAAAATTTATTAAACAATCCATAATTTTTTACGATGTTTTTTTTTAATTTCTTGTGCTCTCCTCGAAAGCAAGTTTTTGGATTCCCCCCTCTGTGGGTAAGCATTTCAAATGGACTTCCACTTTCATCTTCACCCTAAGTAGAGGTCCTGCTCTAACTTTCTTGGATCAATTTTTCTCGATAATACCAAACTCCATCTCTTGATTCCCCCCATCTGGGGGTAACATTCAAAATGTTTCCCACTTGCATCCCAAATTCCCTGCTCCATCTCCTCGGATCAAGTTTTTCTCGATAATCAATTATACAAAGAATTTCCTTCCCCCCCCCCACCTCCCACAAAACCCACTTCCATCCCAAAATTCCTGTTCCATCTCCTTGGAATCAAGTTTCTTTCTCGGTTCATTAATAACAGAAAGACTCCACCTTTATCCGGATAGAGGGGAGGAGGATAGTGGATTCCCACCTCGGGGAAGCATTCAAAATGGAACTCCCACTTGCATCCCATTCCCTGCTCCAATTCCACGAATCATAGTTTCTCGATATCAAATAAAACAAATACTCCCATCCCTCGGAACAAGTTTTGGATTCCCCCCTCCTGGGGGTAAGCATTCAATGGAACTCCTATGGGCATGGTACTGTTCTCTACTACAGGTCTAAACAAAGTGTGACCCACCCCACCCATTGTTTACTCGTGCGTTCAGTGACGTCATATGATGACCTCACAACACACAAGGCTGAATCTTGTCGGCTTCCCCCTGTGTCCGTGAACGTCACGTGATGCCAGACCACACAGTGCTGAATCTTGTCGAGCAAACAATATATTGCAGGAAACACTAATACACTATATTTCATTTATTATTTATTATACAACCAATACCTTTCATATACATCCAACAAAAAAAATCATTGAAATAAAGTGACATAATCAGAATGACTAAACTCAACAAAGTTTGGAGTTCTCTTGAAGAATGGACGTGAGCAAATTGTTGAGGGCTGGGATTCTTCTTCATCGTGCAGGCCATCGTCAGTATTACAGCACATTTTCATATACAACACAGGGAAAACATTTACACATTTTCACGTCTTAACCCAGGATAACCCAAATAATCCACAGTTTTTTCGTTAATACCCACACAATCCACAATTTCTTACAAAAGATTCACTCTCCACAAGACTAGACATTTTTCTCGTTTAAACTTATTTCATCGAGAAAAAAGTCACCCACAACACTTACAACTTATCCCCATTTTTGATAAAATCACTAGTCAAAATTTTTACACATTACAAAGTTAACACCACACACACATCACTTTCTTTGAACACCTTCAAAACCTCATAAACCATTTGAACACCACAAAGCACCTTTGAACATTTCCAAAAAACACTAAAAAATTTCCAAACAAACTTTTGAATACCCCAAATAAATTTTGCCATCTCAAATTTATCTACACTTACATATTTCTTTAAAAATTTACAACTACCCCCCAAATCCTCCCTATTCCCAATTTTTCAACAGATACAAAAACAACCGTCACTTTATTTGAACAACACCAAAAACCCATAAATTAAACTTTGAAACCCCAAAAACACATTCGAACACCCCCAAATCACCACTAAAATACCCCCAGAACCCCTTCATAAATCCCTTTGCACTCATTTGAACACCTTTAAAACCCCTTGAAACCTCAAACCCCTTTTGAATACCCAAAACCCACAAATACTATTAAATCACCACTGAATACGGTCAAAACACCCCCAAAATCACCATAACAAAGTAAACATCACGCAACCCCATTCTCAAAACTCCCCTCAAATCATTTAAAACCCAAAGACGACCCACTCCCCTCCAACTAAGAAAAACATAGTGCAAAAAAAAAATGAACACACCCAAAACACACGAACACCCAACCCCAACCCCACAACAAAACCCACTTTTAACTCTCTTTTTCGGTTATCTCTAGTTTCAACAACCCCCACAACCCACAACCCCCAACCCCACAACACCACAACCCACTTTTTTTCCTTTTAACTAATTTCATCAAAAAAAGTCCAACAAAAACCCCCAATTATAACCACTTTTCAGCATCCAGTTCGACAACAACCCCAAACCCAAACACTCAACCCACAACAACAACCCATTTAACATCTTTTTGGTACTCTAGTTCGACAACAATACCCCCAAAACCCCCACAACCCACTAAACCAAACAACCCACATCACCCAAACAACAAAACCCACTTATAACATCTCTAGTTCGACAACAACACCAAAAACCCAAAACACCCAAAACCCCCAACACCCAAACCCCAACAACCCAAACCCCCCACAACACCCAAACCCCACAAACCCCAAAACCCCCCACAACAACAACCCCTTATAACATTTTTTTTTCGATATCTTGTTCGAAACAATACCCACAACCCTCAACTTACCAATTTTTCACAATTTTTTCGAAAAAATTTTTTCCCCTTCTTTTTATTGAATCAAAAAAAGAATACACATTCCCCCCCTACTTTTCAAATTTTCTAATGAAATCCCCCCAACCCCTTCCTCCATAAAATCCACTACCCAATTCTGGGGCATTTTCTACAACCCCCCCATCTTTTCCAATGCATCATAACTTTTTTATCTATAATTTCTTTTAAAAAAAATTCCCCTTTTCTTTATTTTTAGTAAAAAACCCCCCCCATATTCATTAAATTTCTAATACAACCCCCCCATACCCCCCTTCCCCTCCACCCCATTTCTTCACATCCACCACCTCCCCAAAGCACCTCTTCAGAACAAACACAAAATCAATTTTAACCACAAATGCATCTTTCCCCCATCTCAAAACCACAAAATCACGTAAACCCCGTTATTCAAAAAATTCTATGACCATAAACACACAGACACCACTTTACTTTTAAACATTCAAAACCTTTCATAATCATCATTGGACCCCCTTTTTTCAAAACCCTTTAAAAATATTCTCTCATCGACAACCTTCTTCATCTCCACAAACAAACCCCCAGATTTCTTCGAACACTCTCAAAATCATTTGAAACCATTAAACCCTTTGGACCCCTTTTTCCAAAAAAACATGAAACATTTCCAAGTCAACTTTGATTACTCCCAAATAAAATTTGACATCTTAATTTTTACCTTACATATTTATAATTCAACTCATTCCCCCAAAACTCCTCTCCTTTTTTCCAGATTTTTTTCAACATATCCCAACTCATCACTTTTGTCATGAACATTACCCAAAACTAACCACAGACCACACACACAAACACACACACACACCAAAACCCCACCCCCAAACCACAACACACACACCCAAAAAACCCCCCAAACACCACACCCACCCCCATTTCTTTGTACACACCAAAAACACCATCAATTACCTTTGATTACTCCCCAAAAAAAATCTTTGAACACATTCAAGAAAAATCATCAAATCCTTTGAATACTCCCAAAACACCACTGAAAAACACCAAAACAGCCCGAATACTGCCCCCAACACAAAAATCCCCAAAAAAAAAATCCAAAAACCAAACTAACACCCCTTTTTTCCAAATCCCCCCCCAAAAAAAAACTATACCCAAGCATCCCCCTACCCCAGGGGAAAAAAAAAAAACATTCTAAAATCATTTAATATCACAAAAAAAACCTTTGAACATTTCCAAACAACACCGAAACACTTACGCAGGATCACCACCCTTGAAAACTAACTTACACACACACAAAAAAAAAAAAAAACTAAGACATCCTCAACTTCACAATGCCCCACTCTTTTTTAAAAAAACTTTCGCACAAAAAAATCAAAAATCACCAACTCCATAAAATATCTAAAACACTCCCTCACTGCCACCAACACTACCAGCACAGAAGGGATACCCCCCAAGACATCCCCAACTCCCCCTGTGTTTACTTGCCCGGACCCCAAAACCCCATTTTTTCTCTTTTTAGCTTTTTTGGAGGGGGAAAATTTACTTGTTTCAAACCTTTTAAACATCCCCCAATACTAAATCCCCCCAAAACAGACGTTTCCCAAAATTTCCCAATAACCCCACCACTAAATCACACATTTTTTTACAATTTTTTAAAAAAACACATAACGAAAAACACTAAAACTATCTTACTTTTACTAAGTTTAAACTAACTTTTTGGCCCTTCTCTAACTCACCCCCCAAATTTAAAATTTCTTTCACACTTACACTTTCATTAACCAAAATTACGTCCCATCCACCAAATTTCCTCCCCCCCTTCTGGGAGACTTTACAACATTAGCAAAAAAAAAAAAAACAAAAATCTTTACACTTATAACATAAAACCATTACCATAACTAACACCCCCTGCCCAAAGCTTTTGAACCAACTCTGAACAGCACCAAAACACCCCCTAAAACATCTTCAAAAAATCTCGCACGTCATTTGAACCCCTGTTAGGGCAAAAATGGGGGGATACGGGGGGGCTTGAGCCTGGCAAAAGGGCAAAGGTAAAATTTTACACCCCATCAAGCCCAAACCGGCCACCCAGGGGCTACCCCAAGACAAAACAGAAAGCGCAAAAACTGGTATTTTGTATTTAAAAAGGGGTGGTTAACAAGAGGTTAGGCAAAAATCCCAATTAGGAAAATATATCTTTTTTAGTCACCAAACCCTAACAAACAGAAAAACCTTAACCCCAAAAACGCCCAAAAGAGGGAACAAAAGAAAACAGCTGGGGGGGCCCACCCCCCAACCCCCTTGCCTCGTCACGCCGGGCCCCCTTACTCCCAACCTCATTTTTTTAAATTCCTAAACCCTCCCACAGCACCCTGACCATGTCAAGCCTGGGGGGAACAAACGGGGAAAGCCATATGAGACCCCTTTTTGGCTTGATTTTGGAAAAAACAAAATGAGGGGCAAACTACAAATTTATTTTAAAATACAGGGGCATGCTAATTTCACATCCCTCCCCCCCCCAAACAACGCTTACTCCGCAAAACCCAAACACCCTTTGGGAAAATAAACTTTTAACAAATTTTCTTTAAAATTTAAACAGTTAGAGTATTTTACAGTCCCCCCCAAATGAAACTTTAAATAAATTTAAAAAAAATTATTCTTTACAACTTTTAATTTTCAAAATATTAGGGGCACACTTCTCCACAAATTTTGTCATTACTATGTCATCCCAGAACCCGCAAAAACACCCCCCCCCCCCAAACCTTTGGTCTCATTTCCCGAGCGGTGTCCCCTACAGACCCCCGCTAGCAAAAAGAAAAAAAAAAAAAAAAGGGCCCCACAAAGGGTCTGGGGTAACGGGAAAAAGGTGATAACTGGGGAATGCCAAACCAAAAAACACGGCCCTTTTGGGTACAAAAATATGCAAATTTTAACAAACGAGGTACAAATTTGCAGACATATGGAACCGCCGAACATAAAAGGATAAAGGGTTTCAAGCCCAACGACTCACATCACACTCTTAGACAGCTTTTTTGGGAAAAGGAAACCTTTAACAACACCGCGGGGCCAGGCGCGGGGGTTGTTTTATTTTCCCAAAATTTAAAAATCAAGCAAATTTTACAACAGCAAGTTAACTTTGTAAAAAAGCCCCCCCTGGGGAAAAAGGGCCCGTTTTATGAAGTAACACCAAAAGTTCAGTATTGCAAGGCAGACCAAACTGTAGGGCCCCCAAAAAAAAAATTTTTAAACAGAAATTACTTTTTCCCGGAGTTCAAAGAAAAGAAAAACAGAGTTACTTTTAAAATTTCCCTACTGAGAAAACAACATCACTTTAAAAAACCACCCCCAAATCTCAAAAGCAATTTTTAGTAAACAAAACGGTTTTCCCCAAAACACCCTCTGCAAGAATCGGGAAGCACTGGAGAGGGAAAAATACGGGCCCCCCCAAAACAACGGGTGGATAGGCACAAAAATCTTCTTGGGGGGATTTGGGGGGCCAAAAAAACCCTGGAGTCATCACTAAAACCCCCAAAAAGGGAGGACCCCCCATGGCCGGGCCCAACAAATGCACCAAAGGGACCCTGGATTCCCCCCAGCGGTGACCCAAAAAAGGGAAAAATTTTAAAAAAAGAGTCCGGGAAACCAAAACACCTCGGATAAAAAGACATGACCCAAACGGGGAGGACATCCCCCGCCACCCACTTTTAAACTAAAACTTAGGCCCCAAACCCACCCCCAAAAACCAAACATAAAAAAAGGGGCAAAGGCATTCCACCCCAAACACCTAAAAAACTAGCTTCTTACCTAGGCATGGCCCTTAAATGTGACTCCCCCCCTTTAAAAAACACACACCACGGGGGAATCCTGATACCTCCCAAATTTCCAGCCAACCTCCCCCCCCTTTTGGGGGGTCCAGGTTCCATCTACTCGTCTCCCTGCAACCACTGCAAAATAAAATAAAAAGTGACCCCATACACTACTTGTGCATTTTAAAACCCGAGACAAGGCACCCAGAAACCCACATTCTCCGCTCCCTTCACATAATGAATCACAAGATTAAAGGTTGGGAAAAAAGGGCCCCACCTCGAAAGTCTCGACTGGGGTTTTCCCTTTAAGTAAAGGGAAACTTTAAAGGTTTAAATGGTCACTATACCAGTTATGGGATTTCCCGATAAAGATATTACCCTAAAAAGTTGCCCGCCAACACTAAAGAAGAGCCTCCTTTTTTTTATGGGGGGCATAGGCTGCGGGTGTTTTTCTTCCTTTTTGCCGAAAAGTAGCTATTTGGAAAAACAATTGTCCCTCTACTTCTTGCAGAATTTCCAGCCCCAACACCATATGATTTCCCATCTACTTGTAGAAAAAAATGGCAATGTGAAATTAGGCCCTAGCCAGCACAGGAGCCCCTTGTAGGCAAAGCTTTTCCCATGTTCAAATGCCCTCTAAACACTTCATATCCCAAAAATTTTACATTTGGGGGCTAGCCCGGTCATGATTTTAAAAGATCCCCTTTTTGAAAAATTTTGGGACAAAACCCTTTCTAAAAAATTTTACCATGCCCACAAAACGCAAATTTTTCCCTTCCGGGGTCTTTGGTACAGATAATTGCCCTTTTTAAGCCTCCCCCTTTGGGCATTCACTGGGGGCCAAACCTTCCCCGGGCCCCAAAAACCATGTCCTAGAAAATTTTCCCTGGGTTTGCCGAAAACCCCTTTTGGCAAATTAACTGGGAGCTGAGCACCAGCGAGAGAAAAGCTCTCTAAGCTCCCCTAAAATGCTCTGACCAACAGTCGCTAAAAATAACCAGGTCAAAAATTTTAACACCTCACCCCTTTAGGCCACGTAAAAAACCCCCCGCATTCTGTTTTGGGAAAACAGGAGGGCATTATGAACCCCAAAGGGGGGAAAGAAATTTTGTACAAAAAAAACCCATCTAGCTTTACAAAAGCGGGAATGTCACTGGCACGGGGGGTTAAAAAAAAATAACTCTTCAACGGGCCCTAACTTACTTACATATTCAGCTCCCCCCACTCATCAATGACACACCCAAATTCAAAGGGAAGAGGAAAACAATCACCCTTTACTTATTAAATTAACCAAAACGGTATAAAGGGGCACATCCTCAGGGTTGCCTTTCTTTTTTGGGAAACCCACAGACAGGGGATCCCCAAACTCACTCCCCGCTTGGTATTATTAAATCATTGCCCAAGAAAAATTTTTCACCCTCCTTCTCCAAAACTTTTTCTTTTTGTTTTTTTCATTCGAAAGGGCCCCTGACAATTTGGGTTCAGCTTCCCCTTACATCATATCTTGGGCTTTAGCTTGCTTACACGGGGGATATCCCCAAACAAATCCTAAAAAATTCCAGAGAACTAAACCCATCTCAGAAAACCCTTTTCCCTAAACCTAACAAAACAGGGGGAAGGGATTTTTTAACAATGCCCTTTTACAAGTTTTAAAATCTGTGGCCCCCTGCACATCAGTGTTCACCCCGGGGCCCACCTACTTATTTACACATGCCAAAACCTCTTTGGGGCCCCTTTTCACCCTTTGGTTTATATTCCCAAACCCCTTTCAGATTTCCTTTTTCCTCCCCAGGTGGGGGAATTCTGTTTTTTTGTTTGTGCCCTTTTTCCACTACCTTGTAGGGCCCACTGAACTTTGTTTTTAAAGGCATTACCGGGCACCAGCCCCAAAAGCAAAAGAAAAAAATTTCCTCTCCCCACTTCAAAGGTACAAAGGCCCCGGCCCCCTTGCGGTAAAATTTGTTTTTAAACCTTTGGGTTTTGGGCTGATTTGCAGGTTCGCAGCCACCGGGATGTTTCTTTGGGGACCGAAGGGGCCTTTGAAAGCGAAAAAATCCTCCAGGGGCAGCCTCACAATCGTAAACCAAGCCAGTAACCCTTTCAAAATCGCCCAGGGGTTTCCCCGTACCTGGGGGGACCATAGTCATTCAAAGGGGACTATACCCGTAATAAAATCCTGAGTGCTGTCCCGCACGGCCCAAATAAAAGGGGGGAAATCTCTCACCCCACCCCCGGGTACGGGGACAATAACCCGCAGAAAATAGTTTTGAGAGACTGGTGAAACCGCTCCCCCAACCCCCCCTTGGGACTCCGGGGTAAATGGGCATGGAGGTGCATTTTAATATTAAACCCCCCCCCAAAACCCAAGCAAAAATTTTTTAAAAAATGTAAAATTTTTGACCCCTAAACTTTAAAATTTCCTTGGGGAAAATCCCGACTTGCATAAAAAAATTTCACCAGGGGCTTTCAAGACCACCCTGTTGTAATCTTACGTAGGGGAAATTTCCCCTTCCAAAACCCCCTGGTAAGGAACAAAAAAATAGTAAAGTAAGAAACGGTTTCCCACTTGGCCCCCGGGGTAGGGGCCCCCACAAAAATCCACCACCAGCTTGCAAAAAGGTTTTTTCCCGGCTACTGTAATGGGGTTAAGAGGGGGCAGGTTTTTAATTCCCTATTGGGTTTTTCCTACCCTTTGGCAAACTGGGAAATGATTCTACATACTTACCCCTAAGTCCCATACCTGGGCCAGTAAAAATTTTTAAAAATTTTTTTGCCCATAGTCTTTTTAACTCCAAAATTGTCCTCCCAGGGGAAAAATCGGGGGCAAAACACAAAACCGATCCCTAAATTTTTCCGGGCACCAAACCATTTGGTAGAGTGCCTGCCGTCTCCATCATTAGATGTCCATCCGTAGGGTTTTTCCCGCTTTAAAAATACCACTGCAAAAAAAGAAAAAATTTAGTTATTGAGGCCCTTTTTCCCTGGGTAACACAGATAAACCGAAAAGTTTTTTGGGGTTTCGCCCACCCCCCTTGCCTCGATCAGCTGCTCTCGAGTAGGACCCCCCCCCCCCCAAAACCACTCCAAGCCCCCCCCCAAAAACGGGGCCCCTTCCCTGGGGAGGTTTTCCAAAAAACCCCCGACCCAACTGCAACTAGGCTCGAGGAATAAAATTTCCCAAACCCCAAATCACCCCCAGGATCAAGAGCCCATAGAAAACTGCCCCCCCTTATCTTTGACTTTTTCCTTTTTAATGCACACAAAAACCGAAAAAAAACTGGGAAAGGACCCCTTTAGTTTTTCCTTCCAACCCCTGTGAGGCTGGTCCCCCCCAAACCCAAAGGGGTTTTCCTTCACTTTCAAGAAAAACCCATAAACATTATTGCCAAAGGGGAGTAGGCCCAACCCCGCAAAAGGGTATTTTCCCTGTAAACCCTTTAAAAAGCAAAGTAACCACACGGGTAGCAGACCCACCCCATAACCTTTTCACGGGAGTTTTGCCCGGGCACCCCGAAAATTCCTTTGGGAGAAAAAACGCCCAAAACCCAGTGAAATTGTGTCATCCGACACGGGGAGTATGCCCCTACGAACCCAAAGGGTGAAAACGTGCAACCATTGTCCCTCAAAACATAACACCTTTCCCCCTCCCTTTCTTTTTTGGTTTTAAGGGCCAGGGTGGACTTGCTTGTAAAGACCTTCATCAGGGATCCCAAACCCGCTGATTACCTGATATACCCGGAGGGGTGCTTTTTAATATTAGCTACTTGGGGGGGGGGGGACCTGGTGGGATCTTTCCGGGGAAAAATCCCAAGGGAAGCGCCTGATCCTACCATCTTCTTGCAATACGGCTGCAATGGCCCTGTTTTTTGACAATTAAAAATAAAGTAATATGGGTTTTAAAGGGCCCCCCCCGCCCTTTTTACCTAGTTGAATCCCTTTGGTTCCCGGGGAAAGGGCTCGTCCCACCTGTTCCTTGTAGTCCTGGACCTGTGACGCTGACTTTAAAAAATCTTCGAGTGGGTTTTTTGGGAAATTTTAAATTTTTTAAAACTCTTTTGGTTATTTGGCTTAAAAGATGGGGGGGGTTAAACTTCTGAAATTTCTTATTTCCTATTGGGGGGTGGAGAAAAAATTACCATTATTAGTATGTGGGGTTGGTAAATGCTTAAACCAAATTTTTTGGGTTTGCTAAAAAACTGTTTACCCATTCCAAAAACATTTTTAAAATCCCTCAAAAATCCTTTCCCTCAAATATCCCTTTAAAGGCAGAAGGGAAAAAAATTAAAGGGAATTAAAAACCTTTTAATTGCCTACCGCCCCCTTTTAGCGACACCACCCCTATTTAAAAAGTTTACATCTCCTTAAACCTTTCCACCAAAAAACGCCCTGACTGAACTTTAGTCCTCTGAAAATTTTTGCCGTTCTTTTCTGACAACATTTGATAAGCCAGTAAAAATACCTCTTTTTTTTGGGTTTTTGATAATCAGAAAAGGGAGATCCTTTTAAAGAACTAATGGCTTTTAACCCTTTAACCAAAAAAATTGGGTTTTTTGCTAATGTCGCCCAAAAATTTCCCTTTTTCCCGGCCCCCAAACTTGGATTTGACGTACTTTCAATTTAAAAGAAAAAAAATGGTCTGGTTTTTTCTTTTAGGGAATTTTGGGGAAAAAAATTTTTTGGTTTTTAATTTCCCAAAAGAAAAAAATCACCCTTTTTGTCTGTTGGGTGGGTGAAAGCAAGCTCCCTCTTTTAAAACTCTTTTTTGAGCGTTAAGCTCCCTCTAAGGCCTCTGTTTTCCCCGGAAACTTTGTCGCCAATCCTTAATCGTTTTTTTTTTCTTTTTGGAAAATAGGGGTAATTTCCCTTTTTAAAATTTCCCACTTCCCAAAACCAGGTCCCTATCATGGGATTTGGGTTCAATGGGCACCTTCCAAATCCTGTCATCCCCCAAATTTTCAAACCCGGTCCCGCCCCCTTTTGGGAAATTAAAAGCACCAAATCTTACTACCAGCCAAAAAAACTTACTGATAAAAAATAATAAAACACAAGCAAGGTACATAAAAACTGGGAAATAGTAAAATTCACAAGGGGTTGTCATGTGACCCCCCAAATTAAACAGGATTGCACACTAAAAAAACCCTGCAGAAAAAAATAAGAAACCCACTGCCCTCAAAAAGGTTTAAAAAATTTCCCCAAAATTTTGGGTGACCCTAACCCCCTAAAAAAACGCAAATTTTACCTGCAAGGGTAAATTATGCACAAAAAACAAGTATTAAAACACCCTAAAAATCAAAACAAAATGGTACAAAAGGGGAAAATTATTATAGAAATATTTAAATTAAATAAAAAAAAACCCCTAAAAAAAAAAACCCGCAATATTATAAAGAAAAGGGGAAATTATTTTACAGGGTATAATTTTAATTTAAAAACAAACCCCAAAACCAGCAAAAATTTTTACAGAAAGGTTTAAAATTAAAATTTACAGGGGATTAATTAATAACAACACCCCTAAAACCAGCAATATTATACAGAAAGGTAAATTTCACAAGGGTAAAAAGTAATAAAACACCCTAAAAACCCGCAAAGTTTCAAAAAAAAAGGGAAATTAAATTTACAAAAGGGGATTATTAAAAATAACAAAAACCCCAAAAACTAGCAATTTTGCAAACAAAAGTAAATTAAATTTCCCGGGTTTAATTAAAAAATAACAAACCCCAAAAAAAATAGGGAATGTTGCCCCACAGAAATAAAAATTTTTCACCGTGATTAAAATTTAAAAATAACACCCCAAAAAACCAGCAAAGTTGGGAAACAAAGGTAAATTATTTTACAGGTTTTTAGTTAATAATAACACCCTAAAAACGAAAACAATTTTTGGGAAACAAAAGTAAAATTTTTATTTGAGTGGAAGGTTTATATTTAATGCTTTCCCCTGACCAACCCAGTAAAAAAATGAATTTTTGAAATTTTTCCCGGTTGCAAAATTTTAATTACCATATAAAATTTTTATAATTTTTTCCCATATACAGGCCCCCATGTTATCAAAAAAAGTGGGGGTAGCTGGGGGCTTGAGCCTGGTCTAAAAGGCAAAGGGAAAAGAAAAACACAAAATAGCCCAAAAAAAACCGGGCCCCCCCCAGGGCCATTTCCCCGACAAAAAAAAAGGGGCTAAACTGTAGTGTACTTAAAGGGGGGGGGGTAACAAAGGGGTTTGGCAAAAATTTCCCCAAATTTGGAAAAAAATATCCATTTGTCACCATAACCTAACATAACAGAAAAAACCCTTTTCCTAAAAGCCCAAATGAGGTTGCCCAAGCAACACTGGGGGAGGCCCCCCACCAACCACTATGCCTCGTCAGCGCCCCGGGGCCCCCACTACTCCCCCCCCTTTATTTCTTTTTTCCTCACTCCTTCCCCACAGCACCCCGGGCCAAGTCAAGCCCCGGTGAACCCTACAGGTAAAACCAAATGAGAGCCCCCATGGCTTGATTGGATAAACAAAATTGGGGCACCCCAAAACAAACTTATCTTAAATACACACATCTCCGACGCCAGCCTCTACAAAACCAAAGCTAACGTCAAATTTACCCCCCAAACCCCGCTTTTTCCCCCGCGTACCCAAACTCCTTGGAAAATAAAACAAAAAACCGAATTTCTTTTTAATTACAGTTTTTGTACTTTGGGAGACCCCCCCCTTGCACTTATCAATTTTAAAATTATTGTTCACAACTATAATATTCAAACAAATTTTGGCACACTTCTCCACAAAATGTACATTACTATGTCATGCAGAACCCCGCATAACAAACACCTTCAAAAACCCCCAAACCCCCGAATACTCTCAAAAAAACTACTGATTACTACCCAAAAACCCCCTGAATACTAAACCAAAAAAAACGGTCAAAATCACCAAAACTAATTTAAAAAATACCATCTAACAAACCCCTTTTTTTAGAAATCCCCCCAAATCACCATAACCAAGAACCCCTCCCCATGGGGGCCAAAAAAAAAAAAAAACAAAAAAACACAACCTAATACCCAAACCCCCTAGAAAATGATCACCACAACTGAAAACATACTGTAAAAAAACACATAAATCTAAGACAACCACCATCAAAAACGCCCCCTTTCACTTACCTCAAAAACCCAAAAAATATCACAGAAAACACTCAATTTTTTTTTAAAAACATTCAACAAAAAATCAAAAATTTGACAATATTTTAACGCACTCACCCCCACTACCCCAAAAAACACATGGCACACCCACAGGGCCGCGAGGTCACCTCCATGACGTCCCCACTCCCATCTGTGGGTTTTCTTGGTTTGGGCCCCAAACACACCAACCCACCTTGGGTTTTAACCCTTTTTTAACCCCCAATATTTTAAGAAAAACTAAAACCAAAACGATTAAACCCAAAAAAATTTTTGACCCCAAACCCCTAAAATCACAAAAAAACACTCATTTTTTTTTTTAACCCTTCACACAAAAAACAAAGAAACACCATTTCCATATCAGGGTTTAAACCCTCATCTTTTCAACACTCTTTTACCAAGATCACCAAAAAATCTAAGAAACATGCATCTCAAAACTACTTTTGATCACTGAAAACCATTTTTTTAAAAATTCGCCAAAAAAAGACATACACAAAAAATACCACGACACTTCCCAACATCCAAAAACATAACAAGAGCACTATAACAACACCATCACAAAAAAAAAAAAAAAATACACAGACACCCACAACTTATAATTTTAATCACAAATTTAAGACATAGATATACAAAACCCCAAATTCCCAAACATTCACCTCCAACTAAGACATACACATCATAACCTAAACATACACCAAAACCTATAATTGGGCATATTGACAATAAAATAAACATAAGCACAAAAAAATTTTTCCATGGCCAAAGAGACCAAATTCCCAAAAATAAGTCCACCCCTCCAACTAATACACAATCATTTACTAAGTTCTTTAACTAATTTATCAAAAAAAAATATTAAAAACAATTTAACCCCACCAAATTTAGTTTTTAATCCTCAAAACATAAAATTTTTTTACACTTTTTTTTCTCAAAAATGAAAATTCAACCACATTTATCATTTCCCCATCTATGTTTAAAATATCACATTTCTCACTCTCATCATCCCTAAAACATTTTTCTTTTCAAACCGTATATCACCAAGGATATTTTTAAACCCCTTCGACCCATCACGACGTAGGACCAGAGCAAACCCCACAACTCCCAAAACCACCCCCACTACACTCTGGCTCCTACGTCCCTGAAAGGGGCGTCGGGATAAAATATCCTTTGGGGGATATACGGATTAATAACAAAGGATGGTTTTTTGGGGGGTTTTTTTGGAAAATTCCAAAGGGGTTTAATGGTATTTAAATGATTTATGAGAGTGTTCGAAGTAATCTGTGGGTTTTTCTGTAGTGAGAACAAGGTTTTTCGATGAGAAATATTTCCCTTTGAAATATTGAGAAAAGTTGGGCTCAAAAGATGATGTATGAGAATGTTTTTTAAAGGGGTTTTAAAGTAAATGATTGTCTGTGTGTGTTAGTTGGGCATAGAATTTTTTGAATAACTTGGTTTTCAGCGTTTTAAATGGATTTGAGATGGGGATGAGATCTTTTGGGGGAAGTGAAAAATTTATTTTTTTTTGTTTGCCTGAAAAAAGGTGCGTTTGGGGACTGGTGATGGATGGAAAAATGTGGGTGAGGGTGGAGGGGGTATGGGGAGAGTTGTATTAGAAATTTAATGAAAAAATTGGGGGGGGGGGTTTTACTGAAAATAAAGGTAAGTGTGAATATTTTAAAAAAAAATTATAGAATTAAAAGTTAGATGCATTGGAAAAGAAAAGGAGGGTGAAGAAACATGCCGCATAGTTGGAGTGGGATTAGTTGTTTTGGGGTATATTTAATTTATGTGGAACAAAGGGGATGGGGTTTGGGGAGGATTTTATTTAGTTTTTTGTAATGTAGGGAGAAATGGGTATTACAAATTTTTAAAATTCAATAAAAAAAAGGGGGGGAAAAATTTTTATCGAAAAAAATTGTGAATAAATTTGGGAAATAATGAGGGTTGTGGGAAATTTTTTGTCGAACAGAGATAAACCCAAAAAAGATGTTATAATGGGTTTTGTTGTGGCCCGTTGTGGGGTTTGGGGTTTGTGGGTGTTTTGGGGGGGTTGGGGTTTTTTTGGTTTGTGGGGTGGGTTTTGGGGTTTTTGGGTGTTTTGGGGTTTTGGGGGTTGTGGGTTTTGGGTGTTGGGTTTTTGAACTAGAGTGTTTAAGTGGGGTTTTTGTTTTGGTGATGGGGTTGTGGGTGATGTGGGTTGTGGGGGTTTGGGAATTTTTTGTCGAACAAAAGATACCCCAAAAAAAATGTTATAAATGGGTTGTTGTTGGGGTTGGGGGGTTTTGGGTGTTGTTATCGAACAGAGATGCTGAAAAATGGTTATAAGGTGGGGGTTATTGTGAAAATTTTTTGATGAAATTATTTTAAAAAGAGAAAAAAAATTTTGGGGTTTTTGGGGGTTTGGGGGGGTGGGTGTTTTGGGGTTGGGGCGTTGTTGGGCGAACTAGAGATCCCCAAAAAGAGATTTAAAGTGGGGTTTTTGTTGTGGGGGTTTGGGTTTTGATGGGTTTGGGGTGTGTTTGGATTGTTTTCTTTTTTTTTTTGCCCCTCCCTGTTTTATCTTTGTTGGAGGTGAGGGGATCGTCCTTGGGTTTTAGTTTATTTTTAGAAAGGGGTTGGTTTTGAGAAAAAGGTTTTTTGTCCTGTGATGTTGATCTTAGTTTATGGTTTATTTTGGGGGTGTTTTGACCGATTCATGGGATTTAAATATTTTAGTGGTGAATTTGGAAGTATTTTAAATGGTGTTTAAACTTTTCAAAGGTGTTTTTAAAGGTGTTCAAAAGAAAGCAAGAGTAAAATTTTTGAAGGGGTTTTTGGGAGTATTCCGGGTGATTTTTGGGGGTGTTTTTGAATGATATTTTTGGGGTATTCAAAGGAATTGATGGGGTTTTTGGGGGTTGTTCAAAGTAAAGTGACTGAGTTTGTTTTTGTGATACTGTTGTAAAAATCTGGAGAATGAGGGAGGAGATTGGGGGATGAGTTGTAATTTAATGAAATATGTAAGTGTAGATAAATTAGAGATGTCAAATCTTATTTGGGAGTATTCAAAATGTTGTCTTGAAAATGTTTTAGTGTTGTTTGGAAATGTTCAAAGGTGCTTTTGTGAGTGTTCAAATGATTTATATGAGTGTTTTGAAGGTGTTCAAAGTAAAGTGAGTGTGTGTGTGTGTGGTGTGTGTGTGTGTGTGTGTGTGTGTGTGTGTGTGTGTGTGTGTGTGTGTTGTGTGTGTGTGTGTGTGTGCATATTAACTTCGTAATATGTAAAATTGTGACTAGTGATTTTATCGAAAAGTGGTTATAAGTTGTAAGTGTTGTGGTGACTTTTTCTGATGAAATAGTTAAAACGAGAAAAATGTCTAGACTTGAGGAGAGTGAATCTTTTGTAAAGAAATTGTGGATTGTTGTGGGTATTAACGAAAAACTGTGGAATTATTTGGGTTATCCTGGGTTAAGAGTGAAAATGTGTAATGTTTTCCCTGTGTTGTATATGAAATGTGTAATACTGAGATGGTGACGATGAAGAAGATCCAGAACAAAATGCACAGAATTTCTTCAAGAGAAAAATATGTTGATTTTAGTCAATGAATTGTACCTTTTTTTCAATGATTTTTTTTGTTGGATGTATATGAAATGTATTGGTTGTATAATAAATAAATAAGTGAAAATATTGTGTATTAGTATTATCCTGCATTTTATTGTCTGCTCGACAAGATTCAGCCTGTGTGTGGGGTCATCACGTGACGTCACTGACCGCCGAGTAAACGCAGGTGGGGTGACGTCTCACTTGTTTAGACCTGTAGTAAGAGAGAGTACCATGCACCATCGGAGGAGTTCATTTGAATGCTTACCCCCAGAGGGGGGCATCCAAAAACTTGATCCGAGGAGATGGAGTCTATGTATTATTTGATATCGAGAAAAACTTGATTCGAGGAATTGGAGCAAGGAACTTGGGATGCAAGTGGGAGTCCATTTTGAATGCTTACCCCATAGGGGGGAATCCAAAAAAACTTGATCCAAGGAAGTGGAGTCTTTGTATTATTGATATTAAGAAAAACTTGATCCAAGGAGATGGAGCAGGAATATTTGGGGTGAAAGTGGGAGTCCATTTTGAATGCTTACCCCAGAGGGGGGAATCCAAAAACTTGATCCTAGAAAGTGGAGTCTTTGTATTATTGATATAGAGAAAACTTGATCCAAGGAGATAGGGCAGGAATTTTGGGATGGAAGTGGGTGGTGGGAGGTGTGGGGAGGGGAAAACTTTGTATTATTGATATCGAGAAAAACTTGATCCAAGGAAGTAGAGCAGGAAAATTTAGGGTGAAAGTGGGAGTCCATTTTGAATGCTTACCCCCAGAGGGGGGAATCCAAAAACTTGATTCAAGGAGAACACAAGAAAATGAAAAAAAAAATCGAAAAAATTTGGGATTGGGGTGAAAGTGGGAGGGGGAACCTCAAAAAACTTGATCCAAGGAGATGAAGAGCACAAGAAAATGAAATTCAAAAAAAAATCGAAAAAAATTCGGGGAGCGGGGAAGATTCGGACGACGCTGGAGAAGGCACTGCAGAAGGTGCGGGCGGGCGCGCGAGGGCTCGGGCAGGCGTGAGGGCACAGCAGGCGGGCACGTGGGGCGCGGGTGGGGGGCGTGGGTGGGGGCGTGGGTGGGGGGGTTGAGGGCGAGGTGGTCGAGGGTGAGGTGGTTGAGGGTGAGGTTGGTCGAGGGTGGGGTTTGGTCGAGGATGAGGTGGTCGAGGGTGAGGTGGTCGAGGGTGAGGGTGGTCGAGGGTGAGGGCAAGGTCGCGGGTCGGCGCGGGCGGGCTGGCGCTCGGGCGGCGCACGGGCGCGGTGGGAAGGCATTCAGGAAAACAGCGCTCAGGAATACAGCGCTCAGCCGCATACGGCACTCAGCCCCATACGGCGCTCAGCCGCTTTCAGCACTACTGAGGTAAATATGCAGAAGCGAGTTACAGGGCCAGTGACCAGAGGAGACATAGCATCAGAAGCAGGTACACCCCTATTAAACGAGGGGCCCAATGGAAAGAAAGGAGACAAGATTGACAATAATGCCCAATCAGTTCACCAAGCAAGGCCGAGCTGAACTGTTTAGCGCAGTGATATCAGTAAGTGGGGGGGCTACGAGTATAAGGAGAGTAGTCGAAGAGCAAGAAATGAATATGCAGAGGTAAAAAGGGAGGCCCAACAACAGTACGAAAATGACATAGCAACGAAAGCCAAGTCCAATCCAAAACTGTTGTACAGTCACACCAGGAGAAAAACAACAGTCAAGGACCAGGTAATCAGGCTGAGGAAAGGAGGAGGCGAGATCACAAGAAATGACAGAAAAGTATGTGAGGAGCTCAACATGAGATTTAAAGAAGTGTTTCACTGTGGAGACAGAAGGGACTCCTGAAACACGGAGAGGGGGGGGGGGGAACACCACCAAGTACTACACACCAAAGCATACAACCGATAAAGAGGGGAGGAGATTGCTAAGCGAACTAGATACCTCAAAGGCGATAGAGCTGGATGACATCTCTCCGTGGGTACTCAGAGAAGCAGCAGAGCCACTCCGTGTACCACTAACCACATTCGTCAACACATCTACTAAAACAGGGCAGCTCCATGAGGTATGGAAGACAGCAAATGGAGTCCCAGTTTTTAAAAAAAGAGACAGACACGCAGCACTAAATTACAGTCCAGTATCAATGACATGCATAGTATGCAAAGTCATGGAGATGATTATCAGGAGGAAAGTGGTTCAGCACCTAGAAAGGAATAAGCTTTCAACGACAACCAGCACGGATTCAGGGACAGATAATCCTGTGTCACAAGTATTTTCTTGGATTGTAAGAAGACTTTTGACACAATTCCACAAAAGAGATTAGTGCAAAAAACTGGAGGACCAGGCCGGTATAACAGGGAAGGAATTGAAGTGGATCGGAGAATACCTTACTGGAAGGCATCAGCGAGTCATCGTACGCGACGAGGTGTTGGAGTAGGCGCATGTGACTAGCCGGGTTCCACTGGGGTCAGTCCTGGGGCCGATGCTGTTTCTGGTATATGTGAATGACATGACAGAAGGAATAGGCTCAGAAGTGTATCTGTTTCCAGACGATGTCAAGTTATTGAAGAGAATTCAGTCAGTGGAGGACCAGGCAGGACTACAAACGGATCTAGATAGGCTACATGCCTGGTCCAGCAAATGGTTCGTGGAGTTCAACCATTCCAGGTGCAAAGAAATGAAGATCTGGGAAGGGCAAAGAAAACCACAGACAGAATACAATCTATGGTGCCAAAGAATATAAACGTCACTCAAGAAAAAGGATCTTGGGTGTGTATAACACTGAACACTTCTCCTGAGGCACACCTCAACCAAATAACTGCTTCGGCATACAGGTGACTAGCAAAATGGAGTGGTTCAGGACTCTGTAAACTGTGTACATCATTACCATTTTGGAGTAAGCAGCACCAGTTTGGAACGCACACCAGGCCAAGCGCCTCAGGAAATTATAGACTAGCCCCGGAGTTAAAGGGACATTAATACGAGAAGAGGTTAAGCGAAATCGACCTAACGACACTGAAAGACAGGAAGGAGAGGGGGGGAACTTGATAACAACATATAAAATACCGAGAGGAATCGTCAAGGTGGAGATGGACAGGATTTTCAGAGATGGGACTCACCAACAAACGGTCACAATTGGATGTTGAAGACTCAGATGAGTCACAGGGATGTTAGGAAGTATTTCTTCAGTCACAG
This sequence comes from Cherax quadricarinatus, assembly GCF_026875155.1. Classification (NCBI taxonomy): domain Eukaryota; kingdom Metazoa; phylum Arthropoda; class Malacostraca; order Decapoda; family Parastacidae; genus Cherax; species Cherax quadricarinatus. Next base: position 41,680,308 of record NC_069436.1, on the reverse strand, counting down.
AATTATCAGGAATTGTAATAGTCTGGAAAGGTATGTAGTGGAGGTATGATCCATACATAGCTTTAAATGATAAAGCTCATGGAGCAGGGAGGCAGTGACCTAGTAGCAACCGGTGAACAGGCGGGGCCAGGAGCTATGACTCTACCCCTGCAACCAATTAGGTCAGTACACACACACACACACACACACACACACACACACACACACACACACACACACACACACACACACACAAACGAAACGAAACGAAATGATGAAGTATGTAACAACAAAATGCAAGGAGGCAGAGGAAAGGTTTGCTCTCAAGGGCAACAGAAATAATGGGAAGACCAAAGCGAGTCCTTGGTTTACCCGAAGGTGCAGGGAGACAAAAACTAAGTGCATTAGAATGGAAAAGGTACAGGAGGCAAAGGACCCAAGAAAATAAGGAGATCAGTAGAAGAGCCAGAAACGAGAATGCACAGATAAGAAGGGAGGACCAGCGACAGTACGAAAACGACATAGCATCGAAAGTCAAGTCTGACTCGAAACTGCTGAATAGCCACATCAGGAGGAAGACAACAGTCAAAGACCAGGTGATCAGGCTGAGGAAAGAAGGTGGGGAACTCACAAGTAACGATCAAGAGGTGTGTGAGGAGCTCAACACGGGATTTAAGGAAATATTTACAGTGGAGACAGGAAGGTCTCCGGGAAGAGAGAACAGAAGGGGACACCATCAAGGAGTATACTAACAAGTGTTGGATGACATACACACAACTGAAGAGGCGGTGAAGAAACTGCTAAGGGACCTTGGTACCTCAAAGGCAATGGGACAAGACAACATCTCTCTGTGGGTCCTTAGAGAGGGAGCAGAAATGCTGTGTGCGCCACTTACCACAATCTTCAACACATCCCTCGAAACTGGGCAACTACCTGAGGTATGGAAGACGGCAAATGTAGTTTTCATTTTTAAAAAGGAGACAGAAAAGAGGTACTAAACTATAGACCAGTGTCACTGATGTGTATAGCATGCAAAGTCATGGAGAAGATTATCAGGAGAGTGGTGGAGCACCTGGAACGGAACAAGATTATCAATGACAACCAGCATGGATTCATGGCAGGCAAATCCTGTGTCACAAACCTTCTGGAGTTTTATGATAAAGTAACAGAAGTAAGACACGAGAGAGAGGGGTGGGTTGATTGCATTTTCTTGGACTGCAAGAAGGCCTTCAACACAGTTCCTCACAAGAGATTAGTGCAGAAGCTAGAGGATCAGGCGCGTATAACAGGAAGGGCGCTGCAATGGATCAGAGAATACCTGACAGGGAGGCAACAACGAGTCAAGGTACGTAATGAGGTATCACGGTGGGCCCCTGTGACTAGCGGGATCCACAGGGGTCGGTCCAAGGGCCAGTGCTGTTTTTAGTATAGGTGAATGAAATGATGGAAGGGATAGACTCAGACGTGTCCCTGTTCGCGGATGGTGTGAAGTTAATGAGGAGAATTAAATCAGATGAGGACCCGGCAGGACTTCAAAAAGACCCCGGACAGGCTGAACACGTGGACCAGCAACGGGCTTCTCAAATTTAACTCCGCCAAATGCAAAGTCATGAAGATCGGGAAAGGGCAAAGAAGACCGCAGACAGAGTATAGGCTAGGTGGCCAAAGATTGCAAACTTCACTCAAGGAGAAAGATCTTGGAATGATTATAACATCGAGCATGTCTCCGAAAGCACACATCAAACAGACAACTGCTGCAGCATATGGGCGCCTGGCAAACCTGAGAATAGCGTTCCGATACCTTAGTAAGGAATTGTTCAAGACACTTTACGTATGTCAGGCCCATACTGGAGTATGCAGCACCAGTTTGGAACCCATACTTAATCAAGCACGTAAAATAAAAATAGAGAAAGTGCAAAGATTTGCCACAAGGTTAGTTCCAGAGCTAAGGGGAATGTCCTACGAAGAAAGATTAAGGGAAATCGGCCTGACGACACTGGACGACAGGAGGGTTAGAGGAGACATGATAACGACATACAAAATACTGCATGGAATAGACAAGGTGGACAAAGACTGGATGTTCCAGAGATGGGACACAGAAACAAGGGATCACACTTGGAAGTTGAATACTCAGATGAGTCAAAGGGATGTTAGGAAATATTTCTTCAGTTATAGAGTAGTCTGTAAGTGGAAAAGTCTAGCAAGTGAGGTAGTAGAGGCAGGAACCATACGTAGTTTTAAGACAAGATATCATAAAGCTCATGGAGCAGGGAGAGAGAGGACCTTGTAGCGTTCTGTGAAGAGTCGGGACCAGGGGCTGAGTCTCGATCCCTTTACCACAATTAGGTGAGTACAATTAGGTGAGTACACACACACACACACACACACACACACACACACACACACACACACACACACACACACACACACACACACACACACACACATATACACACACACACAGCTATGAATTGACCCTTGCAACCACATATAGGTGAGTACACATACAAACACACAAACACACTCCCAAACACATGCCCACACCTAACACACACACCCACACTCAAACACCCACACCTCAACACCCACCAACCCAACTCACGCACACACACACACACACACACACACACACACACACCACACACACCACACACACAACACACACACACACACACACACACACACAACATACATACACACACACACACACACACACACACACTCAGTCATAGAGTCGTCAGGAAGTGGAATAGCCTAGCAAGTGATGTGGTGGGGGCAGGAACCATACATAAGTTTTAAGAAAAGGTATGACAAAGCTCAGGAAGCAGAGAGGGGGAGGACCTAGTAGCGATCAGTGAAGAGGCGGGGCCAGGAGCTGAGTCTCGACCCTTGCAACCACAATTAGGTGAGTACATACACACACACGGCCAATGAAGATGCGGGGCCAGGAGCTGTGAATCGACCCCTGTATCCACAACTAGGTGAGTACACATACGTGTTGTAATTACAGACTTTTTCCTGCGTGCACTGAGAATCTGCAGCAATGAGTTCCTTAAGGAAGAATGCACTATAATTGAACAAGTATTTTCTAAACTCCACTATCCTCGTCACTTCATCAGAGACTGCCGACGGCGGGCATTAAACATCTTCAACACACCAAGAGAAGACACTGCCGAGAAGAGATACAAATTCCTTCCTCCCCACCAACTCCATTGCCAAACACGTTTCCAGCATCTTTTCCCAAACCTCATTCCAAGTATCTACCTCCACATGCACCACCAATCAAGGACTTTACCAGTAATGACGGGACAAGCTTCAATCCTCTACAGGGGTATACACAAACCCTTGTAATGACTGCAACAAATTATACGTCGGCGAAACATCCAGAGACCTCCAAACACGTATTTCAGAACACCAGTATGCAGACAGGTCTGACGATCCAAGGAATGCCTGTGTTCAACACCGAAATTCACACAACCATTTAATCAACTACAGAAATGCAAGACTTATCGCCAAAGAAGACAACGCATAACACCGAAGAATCCTGGAATCATCACTTATCTGTATATCCAACAACTTCAACCAGAACAACGGCTGCTATAACATAGCTGAACCTCTTGCCAAGAAACTTCTTCATCGCTATCCCACATAAGAACATAAGAATCGAGAAACACTGCAGAAGGTCTACTCATATTCTTATCCAATCTCTTTTGAAAGCTACCCAAGTTTTTAGACTCTCACTCTACTCGTAAGATTGTCACATGCAGCTTTCTCCACCTGACCCAGCATTCTCATCCTATGAATACCCACGCATGTTTCACCCAGGTAGATCTGTTTGTTACTTGATAAAGCCACTTGGGCGAACGTTGTTCCAATAAAGGATCATATTATACGTTATATGTGTTTATTTCCATTGTGTCGGTATTTTATACCATTTATTTCCACATTGTTTATATGGATTTCAGTAAAGCTCCTGACAGAGTACCTCAAAAGACTGTTAAAAAAGTCACAACTCATGGTATTAGGTAAAAAATCCCGCCAGGGATCAGCATGATCACTAATAGGAAGTAGAGTACCTACATAAATGATGTGAGAGCCGAGTGGGGAACATTGACAATGACCCCCCAAAATGATCATTTTAGAAACCCTTTGTTGTAAAAGTAGGGAAAAAAATGGATATTATACCCGGTATTTGAGCTGGGTTTTATTTTTCAAACAAACTCAGATACCTGTTAAATGTGGATTTTTTGGAATATATTTCATCATTTAACATTGGGTAATGATATTTAAAAAAGAAAATGCAAAAATAGCAAAAGATAAATAGGGGGAAAAACGCAGACAAAAATTTTCTTATAATATTTTGTGCAAATAGCAGTACTACCAGAAATAAGATTAAAATAGTGTAAGACAGCGGAAGATGATTATGTGTTTGATCCAGTAAAACATAGAGGGTAGCTGTTCCTCACTGACAGATCATGGATATTGTTCCACTGGCTCACTGGAACAAAAAAAGATCATTGTCCACAGGTCCAATGTAACTCAGAAGGAAGACGCTTCTCTTTCAGCGATCCTGGTTATTATTACACTAGTCCAGTAAACACGTGGAGGCTTTTCTTTATTCACAGATCAAGGTCGGTGTTCCTCCGGTCCAGTGGAACACAGGAGTAAACCGTTCATCATTCACAGCTCATTATCTCTTCACTTCTCGTCCAGTCTGCAAAATGATTTTTTCCACTAGTTTGGAAAACCACATAAGAAACCTTCTTCTGTATTGCATATGAAGGGTATAATGCTTTCCTGAGAAAGACGTTCACCCTCACAGTGGACGAGGAACTAACACTGTTAATCGCATACGAAGTCCAATTGGTTCCATTGGATATCCCACTGGACGACTATTACGAACACAGGTGTGTCCATGGACATGTTGCACCTGTTCGTAATTAAATCAGCAAACTCTCAACTAGGCAGCACAGAGAAAACGAACCAACAGAACAATTATTTTAATATTCTTGTAGTTCCTTCCACCAAAACGTATGGTACAGTAATGTACAATATTTACAGGAAGGTATAAACGACCAGTGTAGTGAGAAACCTAGCAATTCTTTTCTATGAACTTAAAGTTATCACTACAGAGTTAGCGGTTTTTTTTACGTGACTGGCTGATAAACAGCAATACCACAACATTGGGACCCTGATCGTCATACTCTAACTTGCTAGTTCACTGGTCGCGCCGCCGCCAGTTTGTGACACGTTGAATAAAATGTAACGTGCCTTCGCGAGCCACAGCGAATGAACCAGCATGTTTTGCAGATTCACTGGAGCCACGGATCATGGAAGGAGCTGTTCCTAACGCAAAATAAGTTCTTCCCTAAAGTGTTTAGAAAACCACATATTGAGAATATTTACGGTTTACGAGTGATGATCTTTGTTCCATCGTTCAAGTGGATCACAGAGGCAGATTTTCTTTAAAATTTCCCTGCTAAGTGTTTTAGTTCCACTATCCGGTAGTGTATAATCAAATACTGTATTAAAAAATAAAAAAAAAAAAAAAAATGCTTCTTCGGATACAGACTTGGTTCCACTGTGTCCACAGCACAAGAGGTTAAAGGTTATTCACTCTTCCAACAACAAACGCGGTTTTAAATTCATAAAGCACGATGCGCCCGCTTCTATTAAAGCAGAAATTGCATATCTGTGTGCAGCTGGCGGGATGTGATTTAATTGACATTATAACTGGAACCACAATGAAAATGTAGTATTTTAGCGACCACTGGTATTACACTGAGTTTAATTGGAACTGGTATGCGTTTTCAGTGATCAGTTTCAGGCAGGTTATAGTGACGTTTGGATGAAACTTATAATGAGTAAGGCTGTGGTGATTAAGAGGCCTATTATGTCAGATTAAATAACGTGTAAATATCGTTATAAAAGATGAGGGAAATATAAGAATGATTAATTTAGATGTCAGATAAACGAGAATATGATGTAAAAATAGAGAACATGTAATCAGCAAGATAAAGAGCATACGTATTCAGATTTTAGGAGCATGATGTGGGAATATAATGTGTACTTGTCAGATCAAGAAGACATGTGATGACATTGTTAGTTATAATGATGGCAGATTTAAATAGTAAGAATGTAAGAAAGTCAGTTCAATAGGCGAACGTTATCCTCTCTAAGTGGGTGAATTCATCAATAAACAACGAATGATGTCAGTAATGATCGAATATTTTAATTAAGTCCCTAAAGTTCTTACGATATCAATTTTAAATGATAAGATGATGTCATAATAGATTGCGCATAATGTTAGAGTGAAAAACTTATGATAAATCCTGAAAAGTTATATAACAGGTAATACCACGTGATGCAAGGTTAAAGTCTCTGTGATGTCTGGGTATAACCCTTGCGATGTCAGGTTAAATTCCTATTAACGTCAGGCTAAAGAACCTTTGATATCGAATAAAAGTGGAATAATTTTAGAATGACGGAATAAGGATGTCAGAACGAGCAAAAGTGACCCGCAGAGAAGAAACACTTTCCGAACGTCATTCACATCCATCACTGTCTTGCAGAGGCGTGCCTACACTACAGTTTCCAAAACTGACACATTGTGCAACATCCCTCTTTCAGAACGCAGGCACTGTACTTTCCCACCTTCAGGACTGAAGTCCGGCTTGTCTGGTTTAACTGAATCCATTCATAAATATTACTTTGTTCACACTCCAACGCAAGTCAATTCATAAAAGCAATTTGACTACCTACTCCTCCTATCTAATACGCTCATGCATGCTTTCTATTTAACCCCGCTCCGTCCAGCCTCTCCTATCCTACCCCGCCCTTCCTTTCACTATAGATTATACTCTCTCAACTCATTCTATTTCGTCCTATCACCTATAATAATGTCTGAACAACCTCAACAACCCCTCCTCAGCCCACTGGACAACACTTGTAAAAACCCACACACCTCCTCCTAGTTACCAAAAAATGAATCTCTGCATTATATTCGCACTGCACATTGCCCTCAACACGACATCTCCACTGCTCTAACTTTCTCCTTGTTGTCAACATTCACTACCAATGTTTCCACACCCAAATCAGAGCCCTGGAATAACTATTCTATCATACATTCCCTTCTTTGCTTCCATGGATAACATTCTGTCTCCACAGAGCTCCTCAGTGCACACTCAACTCACCTTCCCCTCACAGTTCTGTGATTCAGTTCAAATTTCATAGACCCATCTGCTGACACATCCACTCCCAATATCTGAATGTATTTAACTTTTCCTTAATACTCCCTCCTTCCAATCTGATATCCAATCTTTCATTACTCAAGTGTTTTGTATCCCACATCAACCTTACTCCTTTCCTATGTTCACTTTTAATATTCCTTTTTTTTCTTTTACATACTCTGCCTGGACTCATCCACCAACCTCTTTCAGCTTCTATTCAGAAATCTTCCTAAAAGCCAGTGTCATCAGTAAAAGCAAGTGCGGACAACTCCCATTTGTGGTTAGATTTTTATCTTTTAATCCTACACCTTTTGCAACACCCGAGAACATTCTCTACAACCTCATCTATATATAGATATATATATATATATATATATAATATATATATATATATATATAAATATATATAATATATATATATATATATATATATATATATATATATATATATACATATATATATATATATATATAATATATATATAATATATATAATATATAATATATATTATATATATATATATATATATATACATATATATATAATATATATTATATATATATATATATATATATAAGTAAATATATCATATATATATTATATATATATATATATATATATATATATATATGCAATAGATCAAAGTAAACAGGTATTTTAAAATATGCAAAACAACGCACTGTGAAAGATAGTGAAATTCCAAGCGCTTCGTGACTACTCTCATTGTCAAGAACTATGAAAGTAATTATATCAAAGGAAGGCAATAAAGGGCTTAGACTACACTCACGAGCAACCCCCACAACAAAGACACACCTGACCGCGCGACAATACCGGACTCATAAGAAAAGAGGAACACTGCATAGGTCCACTGGTCCAACTAGACAGGTCTCACGACATCCCACTAAGCAAAATATCTACCCAGAAATTAAGGTTTATTATCTGTCCAATTTATTATTAAATTCTAAACCAAATTTTATTAATATAAATGAGTCGAATTTATGTAAAAGAGCCTAAGAAATATTCATATTATTTTCAAAACTGCTTTTTATGAAACAATAGTTCAATTATTATTTCTTGTCAACCATGAACTTGCTTGATACAACTTTCTCAACTTTTTGAGGGGATCAATTGATGGATAAAATCTCTCACATGAATAAATAGAGCACTGGAATCTTGTCCAGTTCTAATGCTATATTGATCTAAAGTTCGAGATTTTTACGGTTTTTTGCCCGTAATAAACTTTATCGCAAATTTCACAAGGAATCTTATAGAACATCCGTCAGCATTTTGGGGGAAATTCTTTATCAAAAGTTTTTTTAACTCTGCAAGATTTTTAAATACAACTTTAATATTAAAAGTCTTATGAAGAGAAGCATATCAACCAAGTTTTAACATCGATGGTAAGGGAGACCAACATATTTTTAGTTTGAATAAGTTGTTGTCCCTTTCCTGAGTTGTAAAAAGTATTTCTAGCAATTTTAAATTATTTATCAATTTACATTCTCATCATTGGCTATTTTCATAAATTTTGGATATTTCTCATCATGAACTACTGGAACCTACAATTAACGAAAAGCCTCAAAAACAATGATGAGAAAACAGACAGTTTACAGCATCTTGATGGGAAGAAATAATAGTGGTACAAGGACCAGTTATTCGTAGGTTTTTTGTAAATTTTTTAAATTTGAATTCATTAATACATCTTAATAATTAAAACATCTAGAAATGGCAATGAGTTATTCCTCAAACTCAACAGTAAAGTTTTATAGAAATGGGGCTAAGCATTTAATTTGTGCCAAGGATAATGATGTATATCTACATTCTTGGGCATAAGAACATAAAATACATCAATCATAATCTTAACCATTTTGCTCTATTAGGGAGGAATTGTGTTAAGCAGCCTTGTTTCAAAAAATTCCATGAATAGATTACTAAGAACAGGGTGACAGAGGATTTCCCATTTGCCAACAAACTTGAGTGTAAAACTTATCATTAAATACAAATTTTTGCATCAACTATGCAAAGTTTAATAAGCTTAATGATGGTAGGAATTGGCAATGGTAAATCATAATTAACGAGAGTTCTTCCAGAATAAGAAACTTAATAACTCATCAACAGAAACTTTCGTAAACAAAGGAAGTAACATCAAAACTAAACCTATGTCAAAATCATTTAAGTCAGTAAGGAACTTAATTTATCAACTAAATCTAAGTGTTATTTTTTAACATTAAAGTTAAAAATCTTACCAACAAAAGGGCACAAAATGTTAACAAGCTAATTTGGTCTGACTGGATCCCTGGTTTTGTGTGTTTTTTATTAGTCCATACATGAAGGTAAAGATGGATTTAGTGGAAGTAAATTGTTTGACTAATTTCATCTTTGCCTTTCAGTAGAATTTTTATTGTTTTATTGAATATTGCTGTTAACGGTTTCTTCTTGGCGAGCTGGAAATTTTTTCTAAGTTTAGAGTAGGTTTCAATATCATCTAAGAGGATTATCATTTTTCTAGGTAATAATTTGTTCATAATTACTATTGCATTTTATTTATCTGTTAGTAAGGCGCAATTTTTATTATCATTAAGTGTATCATAAGACATAAGAATCTTTGAGGGCAATTGGGAATGATTCTTTAAGTCTATGATACACTTAATAATAATAAAGCAGATAAAATAAATGCAATTGCAGATTATGAAAGAAAATTGATTACCAAGAAAAAATGAATAGCTCTTAATGATGCGAAACTTATTCTAAACTTAGAAAAAAATCAGCATTAGAAACCTTAACAGCAATTTCAATAAATCAATAAAACTTCTACTGATAGGCAAAGATGAATTAATTAAATAATTTACTTCCACTAATACCATCTTTTACCTTACATGTAATTACTTTCATATTCCTTGACAATGTAATAGTCACGAAAAGCTCCATTGGAATTTCACTACTCTTTTTCACAGTGGTTGTTTTGCATATATATATATATAATAATATATATATATATATATATATATATATATATATATATATATATATATATATATATATATATATATATATATATATATATGTTATATATATATATATATATAAATATATATATATATATATATATATATATATATATATTATATATATATATATATATATATATCACGGAATTCGCAAGGCAGGCGAAATATAACAAACACTGAGATCTCTGGGCTAAAGAGACTCGAACACTACGAACCTCAGAACAAGGTACGCAGTGCTAAAAACCAATCTACCCACACTGGACAAATACTTTTGGTGTGTAGCTGTTGCGCTACACGTTGATCCCAAGCAGTCAGCTTTCAAGTGGAGAAGGCTTCAGCTTTTCATCTCATCCTCACTCCTGCATGTATCAGCCATACTAGAGGATTTTAACAATGCCCTGCTCTCGCGAATCCTTGCATTGTTAAAATCTCTAGTTTATATATATAATATATATATATATTATATATTATATATATATATATATATATATATATATATAAATATATATATATATATATATATATATATATATATAATGTCGTGGCCTATTAAGTAAAACTGCTCAGTTTAGCAAGAACTCCTTTAAAAAATTAAATTCTTCTAAAATTTTCTCTATACGCCTTAAAGAATATATTTTTTTCATTAATGTTAATGTAAAAGTTTATAATTTTCCACCAAAGAATCTTAGAAAACGAACCTAACCTTATTATAACAAGCAGCAATCTATTTTAGGGCCTTATCCAACTAAATATATTTTTGATACGTTTTCACAATAATTTAATAATAAACAAACACAATATAATATATTTTTTCTCGTTACTTTCAGAATGATTCTTTGAAATATTACTTACACAAAATTTTGGAATATATATATATGTAATATATATATATTATATAAATAATATATATATATATATTATATATATATATATATTATATATATATATATTAATATATATATATATATATATATATTATATATAAATATATTTAATATAAAAATATATATATATATATATAATATAAATATATATATATAAATATATAAATATATATATATATATATATATATATATATATATGTATATCTTGAACAACCATGTTGACGTCACACATCCCTGCATAAGGCCTATTCTTACTTAGAATTATTCCCTCTCCCTACATACTCTAACTTGAGCCTCTCATTCCTCATAAAAAGCTTTCAATGCTTTCAGTAACATACCACCTTTTCAAATATATTTGCAACATCTGCCACATTGCCACCAATTTCACCGTATCATAAGCATTTCCAAATGCAACAGAAACCAGTTCAACACCTTTCCTCAATACTGTTCTCCAATATTTTGTCTGTAAAAACACTTTTGATTTTAACACCCACAACCCTTTCGAACTCCTTGGTTTCATCTGCGATCCTTCTCTCATCAAACCCTTAATTCTTTCAATAATAAATCTACTATATAATTCTACTATAACTCAGCAGGTTTTTTTCCCTATAATTTTTACATTACTTTTTGTCCCCTTTGCCTTCATACAAAGGAAATATGCATGCTCTCTTGCCAATCACTTGTAACTTACCACTTTTCTATAAATTTATTAAATAAAAGCCCAAACCAGACCAAAACTATTTTCCCCACCTTTTATTTTTAACATTTCCGTCTTTAACTCATCAATCCCACTGCTTTACCTGCTTCCATTCCACCAACTGCCTCAACTCACTCCCCCTGCACTCCCAGCTCTCTGTTCTCACTCCTACAAAGATGTTATAGTTCCCTGCCCATTGCAGAAAAACACAGTTTCCCCGTTTCCCTACCTTCATCAACATTTAACAGTTTCTCAAAGAAATTCTCTCCATCTTCCTAATACCTTCCAATTCTATCTAATAACTCCCCCACTTCTGTTTTTTAACTGTCAAATCCATTCAAATTTCCATTCCTTAATAAAATTTGTTGATAACATCTCACGCCATTGTCTCATTTCACTATCTCTACTCCTTATAACACTCTACGGTAAGAGCCTCTCATATGCTAACATGTGGCTAACGCGACGGTCTGGAGTTTTGAGACTCTCTGATCGCAGGTTCTAAAACCCCCCGCCCGGTGGTATGGTTTTTGTTTGCCAATCGTGTCATAACGATTTCCTGAGTCATGCTAACGGAAGGGCTAAAAATCTGCCAGACCAACTCAACCTCCACCAAAACCCCCAATCACTCCTTCTCCCTCCTGCACCTACTTTCTTGTAACCACAAACACTATTAAATTTACCCTATACCTCTTCAGCCTTATTGCCTATGCTTTTTTCTAGCCCGTCTTCACCTCTCTCTTACTTTTGATTCCTTTTTTCCTTGTCTCCCATCTACCTTTCACTGTAGCTACAACTAAAAAATAATCTGAAATATTTGTGGCCCCACTCTTTTAACATGTATACACCCTGAAGTCCATCCATCAGTCATTTTATCTACCAATACATAGCCCAACAAACTTCTTCATGAGGCGCTAATATCATATCTTTTATACGTATTAATCCTTTTTTTAATATGTATTACCTATCACCAAATCTCTTTCTATACCAAAGTTCAAAAGGCCCTTTATTATTCCTTACACCTGGCACCCCACCCCAAGTGAACATTATGTTCGAATGAAAGCTTAATACGATGCTTGTTTAAAAATTGCCTATCATGTCATGATGAAGTGAGTATGTTATTTTTTAAATGTACTATGATTTTCTCTTTCAATAAATGTAAATTTTTAGTTTATAGTTACAAACTAGTAAATTATTAGATTTTCTTTACTTGAACTGTGCCTATTCTAACTGCCAAATTAAGAAACCCCAACATCCTGTTCTACTTCCTTGTTCCCTAGGATGGTTTAAAAATTTTATGGTGTTATGTTAATTTCCACCGCTGTATAATGCCCACTAGCAGTGTCATAAGATGTAAATTTACCTAGGGTAAAAGGGTTGTTTACAGGGCATATAATGTGTGTTTTATGAAGCGAATTTAATGTCGGTTTACAAAGGGGTTGGCGTCTTCCCAGCGCAGTGTCGCCAATCTGTACAAATGCATGGGGCCACTGTTAACATCAACACGCATTCTCGGTCCCATCGTCTTAGAACTGACGTGGGGGAGACGATAGTGAGGAAAATGATACTGAGATTGGTTTGTAGTAGACAAATGAGACATATAATTTTAAAGGTAATTATTGTGAGAGATTATTGTGAGGGAAGTTATGAGGGAGATGATGGTGATTGGGATGATGATTCATGAATGTTGATGAGGGTAACAGTGGGGGAGATTATTGCGAGAGGAAGACGGTGAGGATATGATGAGTAGGGAGATATAAGTGATGGAAATTACTATAAGTGACGATGGTGAGGGAGACAAGGAAGAAAAATGATGGTGAGGGAAGTGATATGAGAGAAGATGATAGTGAAAGAGATGATAGCGAGGGAACTGGTGTGAGGGAAAATGGGGTAAGACAAATGAGGGGATGAGGGATAATAAGTGAAATGATTTTAAGGGAGAGGGGTGATGGGGTTGATTACAGTGAGGAAACACGATGAGGGAAATGACTGTGAATTTAAGTGGAAACGAAGTGAGGGGGGAAACAGTAAATGAAAGGAGGTAATGAAAGAGGGTAATATAGTAAGGGAGATAATGAAAATTGTGAGGTAAACAATAGTAAAAAAAAATAATGAGTGATAAGGGTATAGATTGAAGATAAGGGCGAGTAAAATGAGGAATGTTGGTGAGGAAATTAATTAGATGAAAATAATGAGGGGGGAGATTTATTTTCGAGGGTCATGATGGCTAGGATAAAAGGGAGGGTATTATGGTGAGGGAGATGGGGGGAAGGGAGAAAGATAGGGAGGGAGGTGATATTAAAATTGATGATAGTGAGAGACATTTATGGAAGTAAAAAAATTGGTTAAAATAAGGAGATGATAAAAAAAATATAATGTTGAAGATAAGGGCTAAAGGGGAAAATTTGTATGGAAGATAAGGGTTAAGAAGATATTGTAGGAGATGTGGTGAAGAAGAGTGCTGAGGGAGATGGTGACGAGGGGATCGAGAGGGAGATGATGTGAGGGGGAAGATGTTAAACATGATAACTGTGAGGATGTAATTTCCTGTTTTACATCAGTGTTGACTACAACTTGATGGTGGTGTAGTGTACTTCATCCTGTGAACTATCATCAATACTGAACAAACCTTTATTAAAAGGGCCCCCAAAGTGATTAGCACACTTACCTGTATTACTTTCTCTCCCCCCTCCCCACCCTTTTCCCACAATTCTATCTTACCTATCCTTCTTTTCCCCCCCCCAACTTACCAAACCTGTGGCTAAAACTATGTTACACTCAGTGGCCACTTTAATAAGTACAACTGATAGCTTCTTGTTAATCAAACTTTAATCAGCCAATTACGTGGCAGCACTTCAATGCCTTCAGCTATGCAGATAAGGTTAATTGCTGCTCGATCAATATCAGAACAGGGAAAAAATTGATTGCGGCCCGACACTGTGATTAAGAGCATCTCAGGAATGACTAAACTACTTGCATTTTTGAAACAACAGTCTGGACTTTACAGAGAATGTGAAAAAAAACGTAAAAAATATCCAGTGAGCCGGGCGTTCTCTGGGCGAAAACGCCTTGGTAATGAGAGAGATCAGAGGAGACTGGACAGACTTCTTTTAAAAAAGGTCTGCTAAGAGCAGGAAAATGAGGGCCACAGGACACGGGCTCACTAAAACACCACAGTTGAATTTTTGGAAAAATGTCGCCTGCTCTGAAAGAATCGGGGAAAGTTCTGACATGCCTGGCAAGCTGCGCTGACATGCCTGGCTTGCTGGTCTGACATTTTCCTGGCTCGTTGCTCTGACATGCCTGGCTCGTTGCTCTGACATGCCTGGCTCGCTGCCCTGACATGTCTGGCTCCCTGCTCTGACATGCTTGGCTCCCTGCTCTGATATGCTTCCTGCCTTTCTGGCCCTG